>DWON01003172.1:0-18605 GCA_018251015.1 Phocides pigmalion okeechobee
GACGACCATCTTAGTCCTCAAGAGTAGGAACGCATCCGCGTCCATCATTAAATAGAACTTCTGTTCTATTTGAAATTAGACGTGGTTGTGCATGGGCTGCAGTGACCACTTAACATCAGGTGGCCTGCATGCCCGTTTCTTACTCATTCATAGTAAAAAAATAATCGATGATGTATTAAAATGTACCTTATAACGAGAATTGAAACGAAAGATTTCGATAGATAGACGCAAGTCAGGAATTCTATAGCATAATAAGTATTAATATTATTCAAACAAAAATCCATATAATTACTATTATACAAATATTTTTGTTAAATAAATTAAAGCATAGATAAAGACTCTTTCCGGTGGTTCGAAGATTGCATTTCATTTTAAACATGTAAATCAATTCGTAGCGGTAAAATTTGAAGTACATATAAACATTTTTATTTAAAAGACCATGAAGTGGAAGTACATGTTTATTAATTTACTAAGTTTAGGCAGAAAATAACGCGGTATTTTTTATTCATGGTAAGTGCTTTTATTCTTGTGCAATTTAGTTCATTTTTTGCATTCTGATTGCACGAGTATACCGATATTTTCGACAGGCTACACTGATAAATGGGGGGCTTATCGTTTTAACGAGGGGTCATTGTAATTTAAAGTCCAAGAATGAGAAAAACGATACTGAACCCCACACAAAACCTGGTTGTTGAAGATTGGAATTTGTTTAAATGTAACACTATATTCCCCTTTTTTTAAAAAGATAGGGTACGGGGCTCTTACTTCACATAAATTTAATATAACTGACATTGAAAAAAAATAACACAGCAAATGCATTTCAACAGATACTTTAAGAGGTTTTTCCTTATCAGCTTACGAAATCTATAGCTAAGTACAGAACCTTTTACCAAGATACTTTTTACTTGCTTTTGTTATCCGTGAAAAAGGTGTAATTTCACTGTATTGAAATGATACTAAAGTGAATGCAAAATCATATTATGTTATTAAAAAAAGGTACGAAGAGAATTAAATTTTTTTATTACTCAAGTGGAATAGTATTTTGAAATTTTATTATGAAACCTGTTAAACCTTGATCTATAGAATTTACTTAATATGACAGTTAATAGACATTTCTTGCTACTAAACCCTTGAAGATAAGATTACTTTAGTAACAAGTACATGTTTAGAATTGCATTGTAATTGTATGCATGTTTTAGTGTCAAGTAACGTTGTCTGCGACTTGGCATCAGCTAAACAGTTGCATCACGATCGCCACTTAGCACTATAAGTACCTACATGTTCAGTAACATTTAAGGTGAGCGATGGGCATCATAAATATGACGTTAGCAAATGAACATTATGTCAATTAAAATATTTATTATAATTAGGTATTACTAACAAATTAATATAAAACTTAAACTGTAACGCCATTAATACGTCTATCTTTAATTGAAAAATATTTTTTATTTACATAGCGCTATATGTAAATTACTGCGTTTAAAAAAATCATATCGAGATCAAAATGGCTTAGAATTATAAATTTTTCTTAATTCTACTAGCAATAAAATTGAAAGAGAACATTCGCTTGCTAAATAGGGCAGATTCCTTTTTTATCATGTAGAATACCTAGGTTTTTGAGTGTAATTTGAACTTGGAACCACTAATTATGATAGTCATAATATCCTTATTGATAAAACGTATTCTTTGATTGCTTCAGCTACGACGCAAGCGACGGATCATCACGTACAGAACAAGGAAGCTTTGCAAATGCTGGCACCAACGAAGCTGCCCTTGATGTCGCGGGCACTGTCCGCTGGTACGACGATAAGGGAGATCTCTACGAGATGACCTACAAAGCGGGGAAGAGAGGCTATAGGACCATCATCAAGAAAATCTCGTAGAATTATATGAAATGCCGAACTATTAGATCATGAAATCGAAACGAGACTGTCAATTTTCGTTACTTATTTATTTTGTTTTCGTATTTATGAATTAATTTAACTAAATTATTAAATGATATTTTTATGAAACATGAGTATACATTTATAAAATCAGAAGTAACTAGTATTCGTGCAATATATAAAAATGACATCATGGAGTTACAATGCGAACATGGAAACAAGTAAAATAAATTCCTTACCACTATGATAATCGTTAAGGCAAAAGCATTCTCATGGAAATGTATTCTTATGAAAAAAATATTATTCACTATACTAATATAAGAAAGTTAGAATGGATTCGAGGCCACACTATATAAACCAACTTTATAATGTCAGGATGTTCAAACTTAGTGATTTAATCTACATATAAGTTTTTCATTTTATAGAATACACTATTAACAAAACAGGACTCTCAAAATAAATAATAGGTACAATGAATATAACACAGGAATATAATATAAAACAGGACTCTCAAAATAAATAGTGGGTACAATGAATATAATACAACTACTAAGTTTCATACAAAAGGTATGATTAGCTTACCAAAAAAGGGAACTTAATAGTAGGCAACATGTAAGCGATTTCACTATAACATAACGCTGCATAACCTTACATAACTTAATTAATGGCCTATTTATATCATTTAGTTTTTTATTCGGCTTTAGGCGGCGATCCTACAAACCATAAACATTCTCTATGAAAATTATTAATTAGTATGGATATCAAAGATACATTTCCTACACAGACGTGTCTCACAGATATACATAAGTACAGAAAAGCCATAAATATAAAGGTAAGAGAGAAAATATTATATTTTAAATATGTAGATCATTGCATGATTTTTCTGAAATATATAATTATATAGATATTCGATTTCTAAAAAATGCAGAATATAAAGCTTGTTAAACGGTACGTGGTTTGAACGTCGCGGCACTGCTACGATATTATATACGCTAAATGTATTTTTGGGGTTGAGCTTGTTAGTACTCCTTAGTACCCACAATAGCGGTTGTGGCAATTTATGTACCAGAAGACGAGTTGCGACACTTAATTGAAGTTATCACCTCCGTTACATGCGACGATGTCCTATCTATTTTGTCATCGCTGTAAATTCAGCAGACAATGTGCGTATTTAAGAAGGCTTTTTTCTATTTACCATCAGTCATATATCACTTGCTAAAGTGAAACCACCTGAAATCAATCATGGTTGCTTTGGTAAGTTGGTCTTTTAAGATCTTGTTTTTATATTTAATAATGGGAACCCTTAACTCGGGACGTCTGAAGACATTTAATCACGTTTTCGTTCATTCATATGTTTCTTGATAAACAAGCGATTATCTTGTTCTAAAGCAGCAATAGGTGGTGGTACCACTGGTATCAAATGGTCACCAAACACCAAGCCTCATACTCATGTTATTAGATAAATTACAAAATGATACAATTCATACCTAAACTTCATTATAATTGTATTTCATGTCTTAATTTATAGATTAGTCTAATTTTTTTTTTTCATTCGTTATACCTACAGTGAATATAACTAAAAATATAATTTCTAATAGCTACTCTCTTGTCTTTATTTTAAAAGAATAGTATAATCCGAGCATAAGTTTACAACATCAAGAACGTTATTTCGGTTATTTTTTACAGATTAAAAATAATAATTACAGATCGACACTCTCACATTTCAAAGTGTAAAAAATCTTGGATACTTCTAACTCTCACATTTCGAAGTCAAAAAAATCTTACATACTTATTTTAAATTCAATTGTTTAATTTACAGAAAGTCTTCGTCCTGTCCTTGTGCTTAGTGGCGCTAACCGCCCAAGAACAACCGGAATCTAAACAACCAGTAGAAATCCTGACTGAAAAAACTTTTGTCAACACTGATGGATATAACTTTGAGTAAGTATTATACGACTTGAATATTGTACAACACAGCGAGTTGAAGTGTGTATTTAATGGACGTGATAAGGACTACATTCACGGTTTTAAATTTTTTATTTACCTGTTTTAACAGATAAAGCAAAACAGATGAACTGTCACGAGGCTTTTTATTTTGGTCCTCGACACCAACACATCTTCTGTGAGGGGGTCTTATTCTATATGGATTTGGTTATAGATGTCTATTGTCGACTGAGAGCATTTAACAGTAAATAGGTGGCATGTTCCTTTTTGTACAAAACAGAAAATTTATTTTGATATCCCAATATTCCAGGTTCAAAACCAGTGACGGTGTATCGCGGAAGGAGGAAGCGCAGCTCATCACAGTCGGAGAACATCAGGGTATCGGCGTGAAGGGGTCCTACTCCTACATAGCTCCCGACGGTGTAGAATATATCGTCAATTTCACAGCTGACGACAAAGGTTACAAGCCCGAGATTAGGATCGCACCTCAATCTAGTCAATAAACTGAGAACATTTCTATAAAATTTGGTTGTGTTTTTCTATGTATATTCCACTCATATCAATTCTATATACATATGTACATTCCACCGTCATCAACCATATTGCTGTGGGGACCAATCGCAGTAGAGGACATTTTAAAAAGACTGCTACCCATTTATATCAGCTGATTTAGTCTCTTTGACCCTTATAAAATTACGGGATAAGATATAATTTATAATATATATATTAATGTGTAAATAACTTGTGAATGAGTTAGAAATCATTAACTAAGCCTACAATTACTACTTGGCATTCCCACCTTTTCAACTATTTGCTAACACTATTCTATCTCTGCTAACGCCATCTGTTGAGTTCTCAATGCCATTAATTAACGTAATACTAATACATGTCAAACGAATTAGGAGATGGACTGTTATCGAAACTATTTAACCGTGTAAAAACTATTTTTATTATTCTTAAGCGAATTGTACATATAATTGTAAATTAAAATTAATGCGGAATGAATACATTTTATTATGTAACGGGTACTCACAATTATTATTTTTTAAATTGTGCGTTGTTCTTGTTCACGGCTAAAGTCAGTAGCCATGCAACTGCTTTCAAATATCGGCAATAAAAAAATCGTTAACCGTGAGTACTCGTTACATAGTATAATGAATTGTACCTTCCTATAAACCCTCAGGATAGGCAGCGGACAATGGTTTGGACACTTAGACCGTACTTCCTCTGACCACCAGAAAAACGAGTATAGAATTTAAACGTAACCCCGATTATAGCTATCGGCATTTATTCTCTGGAGAACCACTCTTCGTAAAACAAAAAAAAACTAAATAACACGCTTTTAAAAAAAATCCAACTAAAAAGTTAAATAAGAAAAAATTCGATGTAGAAAAGCGTGGGGTGCATGGCATTGCATCGCATTTTTTTCTTATTTATACTTTTATCAGTTGGATTTGTCATAAAAACAAGATTTTTAGTTATTTTTTTAAGTATTTTCTATTTTTGATCATATTATAGCATTGTCATCGGCCCTTGATACGTGTGCAAAGTTTCAAATTAATCAGACATCTGGAAATTGGTAATAATTAACCTCAAATAATCCGTTACATATATACACATAAACAAGCTAATAAAAGCGTTTTAAAAAAGGGATTTTTACGAGAAATTAAATCGCTTCAATTGTTTTTTTTACCCGTATAAATAATTTATATCGTAGCGTGTCACATAACGAAATGTAAGCGACACAAATAAGAATTTTTATATCAAGTACAAAAGGAATAGGACGTAAAACCACAACAACATCCATAGTCCGAATTCAAATCGGATAAGACTTCCATAATATATGAAAGTAATATATCTTAAAAACAAAAAAAAACTTTAACTCTAAATCTTATTCATGAAATAATCACATTCCACTAACATTTTCTAGGAAATAAGATATACCACTAAAAATACTACATGTGTATATTACTTAAAAAACAATGTTAATTACTAAATATCGGCAGTATGGACGGCGAAATTAGTCTTCCAGTTCTTTATAATTAATTATAGGCTACTTATATATTTTCAAGCACCTGAATTCTGATATCTGAGATCGAATATATTGTAATTCATAAAAGTTTAGGATACATTAATTTCTTCAATCTTTGTCGGTTTTAGAAACACTAGAAATAGTAATTGATGATGGCAAGCGGCCGGACGGTCTGACAGTAATTTCTCGGGAGCGGGGGAGGGCCCTTGTATGGGACGCAACATGCGTCGATACTACGATCGCTTCTCATGTCAGCGGAACGGTGTCAAGTGCCGAAGCTGGCGAGAAGGCTGCAGAAGAAACCAAGCGGCGCAAATATGTTCCACTTAGCGGTCATTATGTGTTTGTTTCGCTTGGCTTTGGAGTCTTGGATCCGTTGTGTCCTTGTGCCAAAAAAAATCAAACAATTAGTCCCATGTTTGATCTAACCTGCTTATGACAAGAGATCTGATTTATATCTCGCGCAAAGAATTGGGGTCGCTATTCAGCACGGGAATGCGTTTAGCGTTTTTATTATAATTAGTTTTAAAGTATTCCATGTTAGATATGTAATTAATATTATGGTGACTTTATTTTCCTCGTTGGTACATCTGAACATAACAAATGGAAATATATTGAGAAAACTTCCTTGCAACAATTGTGTTTGTTTTAATTACTACCATGCATACATACTAAAATTTAAAAAAACACTAAAATATATTTAATAGGGAATTTTAATTTGTCACTTTAATGTAATACAAGTACGTCATTATAAGAACTAAAAATATAAATGGAAGTTTCGACTACATAAAAACGATTAACAATTCTCGAATATTTATGAACCCTTTTAGTTTATAAATATTCGAGAATCAAATCATAGTTAATCAGTAAGTATAATTGAATACATATCGTAATTTCTTTTTTTTTACTTCAAAATAAATATAGATAAATACTAATATAAATAGTTATTGAGAGCAATGAACCTCTTTCATTAAATTAAATAAACCAACGAGCGTGCAGTCCATCTGCTGGTAAGTTATCACTTTTACCTATGAACATCATAACCAATTCCATATAGAACAGAAATCCTATTGTTGTTCGTGAGGAATAAGATGACCACGTCAACAAGTAAGCTGGCAACTATACATTTCCTTTTTAACATTATATATGTATATGAATACTTTACGATATAAATGTTTGGTGCTGGGGTACACCCCTTAACCAACCATATCGGTTTCTATTAAAATTGTAATAAATCGTTCAACACTTTCAATCTTTGCACCATATCGATGAGAGTAAATAAAACAGTGAATTTAAAAACATAATTTTATTCCGGATATAGATTATACTTAACTGTACATTGGATTACATGTTTGTACTTATGGGCTTCTCATGGTTACAGCTGGTAAGACTAGATTAAACATCTAGATTAAGCTTATATATATCATTATTTGGTTTTAGCATTATACAAAGCATATATTATAACATTTATATCGGAATATTATTGTGCTGGTTGCTCAGTTGGCTCCTTGTTTTCGGTGGGCTGGTAACCGTTCTTGTCAGCGATGAACGAGACAGAGATGTGCTGGCCATCGGGCGCTGTGTACTTGTAACTGCCCTTAACGGAGAGGCCTTGCTGGTCGGTGGTGTTCTTATAATCTCCCTGCTCCTGTCTTGAAGTACCGTCACTTGTCTCGAACCTGCAAAAATATTGCTGAGTTATGCCTGAAGAAATGAAATGGTCTCCTCTTTTTCTGCCATCTTTAACATTAACTAATAAAATTGACTAAAAACAAATTATATGATTTTATTTCGTAATTGTAATATCTGCTAATCGCAATAAATTCGTTATGCGTTCCCAAAAATAATTCCCATTAAAAAAAAACTCTCGTGTCTTTTAAATAGTAGATAATAATTTTGTTTCATGTGGTCAGTTTAATCCCTACTTGCCCTTATAACTTTTCGATTACTATGTCCTATGTTTATTTACATTTAAAAGTTTTAGATAACCTTAACTCGTTATATATAAAATAAAATTTCAAGTTGGAAAAGGGTCAATTTGTTTCTTTTTATGTTAGAAATGTAGTAAATCCAAATCCAATATCGAACAACACTGAATGAAATTCTATATGAGATCGTAAATGTGCTAATGCTAGTAGGGCCTGAGGTGATCGCCTTGGTTTTTGGCTTAAAGCAATATTTCTACAACATCAACGCAAAAATTGCTTCACGGCAAATTATGAGGATGGCGTTGGTTCCTCTCCGGTCGAACTACAGTTAAACCACTTTTTAATGTTTTTTATGTGGGAAGAATAGCAAAGGAGCATGCAAACTACCTGATGTTAAGTAGTCGCAGCCCATAGACATCCACGTACAATCACAAATACAACTTAAATCCTGTCTGAGTTCGAACATAGACATGTTGCTACTCCTGAGGACTAAGATGGTCGTCTCGCTTCAAAGTATAGCTGGCAACCGCACCTCTCCAATCGAAACACAAGTAATGTTTTACGGCAGATTATAAGGGCGACGGTGGTACCCCCCTGGTCAAACTCCCGCCTTTAAAAATAATACGTACTCGAAGTTGTAGCCGTCAACATCGACTTCGGAGTCCTGTTTGATAATTTGCACTGGCGGCTGCGCCTGCGCTTTGTCTTGAGGCAAGGCGCAAACCATCGCCAACGCGACCAATGCGAAAAGTGTCTGAAATAATTATAAATAAACATTAAAAACACTACACGATATAAAAGAAGTATAATTAAACATACATAAAAGATTCCATTGTATTTAATAATTACTATTTTGTCATTTTCGAAACTCTATAATTAAACAATAACACCCACCAATAAAACAGAGATATCATCAAAGAGACTAATAAAATTATGTTTAAAAGAAATATTTTCAAACCGGATTTTATTTTCAATAAATACGACACGTGCCAATATATTTACCATTCGGAAAGTACTGGATTCGATCCCCGTTTAGACAATGCCTATTTATGATGATTACTCTTTCTTGACTTTAATTAAACTTTTTATTATTTTTAACTTAACGATTCACATAACTCACACATTTTGCACCACAAGCACAGTACATGCACAAGATTATAATAGGTTCTTCTCCGTTCATATTACATAATAAGTAAACAATATCTTCTGGATTTAAATGTTCTTAGATACAACGAGTACCGATCTATAAGTATATACGAGCCTTGAATGGCTATGTTCAGTCTTCATTGAGAAACCAATTCTTCATTGCGAAACAACAGTATGTACCTCGCAACAAAGCTTCTGAAGTAGCAATATTTACAATCTTTACAAAATATATCTAAGCATATTAAAACATGAAATTTGTAAGCTTAGTAGGTACATAACGTTTTTATTTAAAAAATTGGTAACATATTAGGCTGTTCAACTCTTGGTAATTTCTCACTGCCACCCATAACCAACGCCAAAAAATCTTACCTGCGATCGTTTACAGGTGCAATTGTACTTGTAGATTAAAATGATCGTCTCATGCGTTAGTGAGCCAACAACGAGATCTTTGCACGGAAGTCAAGAAATTACTTGATGCTAGAAATGGGTTTTCTGTAGTACCTGTCCCGTAAATAGTAAAGGTTCTACACAATCTTGAAAATGATTCTAGCAATTTTCAAAGAAATGACCAAGCCCTCTCATGATCAGCGTGACTGACTACCCATGTCCAACAGGACCGTAAACGGTAAAAATAAAACACTTACGATTTTCATCATCTTGATAAAAATTGATTATTGTACACAAGAAGTGGATGTGGATGCCTGGACGAGTCCTGAACGTCTATAGTCTGAAGTGCAGGCTTGTGCTATAAATATCGAGTCAATGTATTGACAATGAGGTGTTTCGAAGTTTCATTGGCGACCAAAGGTGTTAATCACAATCATGCAAACAGTTTATTTAAGGTGATCCACGAAAACGTTACTGGGATTTGTCAATTGTGTAAATATATTGTTTGCGAGCAGCCGCGCGGAGCGTGCATCACTTAACCTACATACGTGACCTGTAGTTTTGGAACTCATTCTTCCCAAAAAAAGGTACATTTTAAAGTTATTTGAAAGTATTACTTATAGTATTACTAAAGGGTCTTGATTAAATAAAATCAAAGTGAAATAGCTAAAAAGTGGATACAAAACCCAGCATTCTTCCGGTTAGCATCTTACTGCGTAATGTTAATGCTTGCACAGCCAAAAATAATAATTTGCGAGAAAACTTTCATGACAAAGAGTTTTCCATCATCAACATTATCATAGCCATCATCATGAACTCATGACTATCGCATCCCTAGACAAGAGACCACCTCACTGGACAAGTGCAGCTGTGTATTGCCTTTGAAACCTTTATGAGAACACTGAGGCTTGCATTCTTCACTATTACGACAAATTTATATTAATTTCTATAACACACGTAACTTCGAAAAATTAGAAACGCGTGCCAAGGTATCGAACCCAGGACCACTCTTATGAGTAACCAGACTCTTTAACCAGGTCGTCAATGGATTACAATTTTCTACAATGTTCTCAAAGACGTGAAATTCGTAATTGACATGATGTAATCCAGTTGAAGCCCTTCTTAGCTTGAAAAAAGTCCGTAAAAATTCTTAGTAGGTAAATATCCTTAACTACATTAAAAACATCAGAAGTATCTTTGACTACAGCTATTTTATACCGTATTAATAGAGACGATTATTTAATTCGTTATTTAATTATTCGTATTTATGCGTTAATTTAAATTATTGATTTAATTAGTGAACATAAAACCATAGTAGGGAGTACAACCAAATAAAGTCGTCAAAATGCCTAAGTTTTTGTATACAATTTTAGTCCAAAGTTTAGGTATTTAACAATAATTCTAACTTTCTCACGTATGTACTAAATATCTTACGCTATGCGTAAATGTGATAGTGCAAAATGATTCTAATTAAACAGTAGAACAGACTGGACTTTTCAATTATTTTACTTTGATTTTTCATGTGCTATTTTAAGTCGCGCTTGCATTTAATTGTTAGGCTACAATGCATAAAAACCCATACCTACTTGATAATCCGTTTTTATAACATATTGGTTGTTTTACTAAACTTTAATTACTTTATAACATCAAGTTTATGACTTTAACCTTTACAAACGTTGTATGATACACACAAAAATTATTGATACAATCAGATGATTGTATCTATAATTTGTCGTCAATGTGTATTTAATGTCAATATACATGTTACATGCAAAAAATTAAAAAAATATATAGTCATTTCTAAGACCATAGATTAGATATACATAAGTACCTACTTATTACATTACATGAACTACGTACGAGTATTATTATATTCTCAAGTATCTTTATATTTTGATTAATTATTGAGAGGTTTATTTTAACTAATATTTAGATTTTAAACGATTACTAATAAAAATCTAGGAATAACATTAAGATTTATAATCTAAACTCTGCGTCAGTTTGTTGTCACTCATATAAATTACCTAAATGAAGTCCATCAATTAAAGTCAGCTTAAGCATATTTATTTTGCTGTAATTTACGTATATACTGTACGATATTTTTAATCTTTATTCAATCTAATTCGTATCGGTGAGCAATCGTAAACAAAAGATAAAAGAAACAACTGTTATTGGAAAATTCAACTTCATAAAACAGGAACTTCTAATCACTGAATGATGATCAAAAAATTAAGCTTCTCCAAAGTATAATTACATTATGATGGACGTAAAGGTCAAGGCGTGTGGAATATTCAAACTAACATGAAATTGATACTTGACCGTGTGTAAACCGACCCGTAATTATATGATTAGAAGCTTCAAAAGAGAAAAATGAGTTTTGTTTATAAGTTTTTCGACAGGCAACTCAGTGATAAATGAGAAATCTACTAATTATGTAAACGCGTTATAGAATCAATAGATATATCGTCATAAATTGTGCATATACTTGCGCAGTAAGTACCGTATGATTACCACAGTAAATACTTGCACGAATCCGAAACATATTATCCCAAAAAATATATTCCTATATAAAAATAAAACTCCCTTTTACATGCCGTGTTCAATATTATTAAGGCAAAGCCAGTAAGAAATACTTAATTATTTACTTAAAACCATACGTAAATATAGTATACAGACGCTAAAGATGAATTATTCAACATTATGGCAACAAATATAGACTTTAAAATTACCAAAAGAACATCCAACCGTACCTTGAAATTGGCATTTTTCATTGAATTACTAAGAAAATATAACTATGCAAATGTTTTAAACAAGTGTGCCAAAGGCCGTAAAACGTAATGCCAGTTGTCTATTCCTTACATAACATGTCAAAGGGCACGCTTCGTCGCAATTCGGATTAAAATAGCATAGTACTTTATGATGTCGTATGTAGTATTTATCATATATGAATAATGTGTAGACAACCGGATATAAACATAATTAATAACATTATGTAAATAAACTCACGCTGGGCTTTTTATGTTATGGAAGTAGCAATCGAAATCCTGATGTAAAGTCACATTCATGTACATCTACTAAATTAAACTTCAGCTGAAAGGAACTAGCCTCGAAGTGATAAATTTGATTTTGTTTATATGTATTTGCTCCTAATTATTAAATATGTTGCAAAATTTGCCTTCATTGAAATTTAATTAGGACAATTTTGATACAAAACTGACCTACAAACTTGAACTCTATCTATGGTCTTCAATTATGGATAAAGCTCACGTAATCTGTTTACTGAAATGTTTTTTCAAAGTAAGAACTCTCAAATTAAAGACTCCCAAATCAATTTTTTTTATTATTATTTAAGTAAAATTTATCATACCAAATATTGAAACAAATCGTGTCCCGTTATAATCTTATTAATCAATCATTTAGCTCATAAATGCTCATATTATAAAGCGCTACCGTCGTATAGGGCTTTATAGAAGATTTTTACATTCCTGACTGTCTGTCTATATAAACTTCTCCTAGAAAAGGCTAAACGGAAAGGCTAGTTACATTTCTATATTATAATGCCTCCATACAACTTAAACCAAGCAACGTACTTAAATAAATTACTAATACGTTAAACAATTATAATTATGGTTAAAATAATTATATATATTTAAAAACTAGCAACTGCGGCACTTCAAATCGTGCCAAAGACCGTAAAACATAATGCCAGTTGTCTATAATCTTACATAACAGGCCAAAGGGCACGCGCTATGGCGTGATTAGGACTGCACAAACCGCTATTAATTTTCTTATTTGTATTTGTCATTGTAATAACTCAAACAACTTGTAAAAACTTCAACTTTATTATTTTCAAGTAATTGGCTATTGTTAAATATGTTTATTACTGCTATATAGGTATATCAAATCATTTTTTGACCAAATATTAGCTCTCGTTTAAGCTTAAATTTATTACAATACTGAAAAATTAATTACAATAATGAAAATATTAAATTCATTGTAATAAAAGCCTAACCTAAACAGTTTAAAGGGAGTCCGTGTCCATGCGGCATGGTTTCAAGAGCGCTAGCTGCGTTCCTGTGTTGAATAGTAGTTGGAATTTCCTGCGCGAGATGGCAGCCAACCACATAACCAGCCCTCTTGTCACCAGCGGCGTCGATCATACATGGGACTAATTATTTGAAAAATGTAGTTTTGATATTCTCTCGAAGATTATTCTGATATTAAATATATTCTAGAACCAAATTTATATCCAGTAATTTTTAACAGGAATTTAAAAAATAAAATACTTTCGTATATTTTATTCATTTATATTTCAGTTAATTTAAAATGTTATTTGTTTATTTTCTCATAATTTTGCATTAAAATCATTAAAACAACTCGCGAACTAAGTATGTACCTACTATGAATCCCTCACATAGTATTAAAAAGAAAAGTGTAATTGCCGGATACACATTATTGGAGGCGACCATCTTAGTCCTCAAGAGTTGGAACGCATTCGCATCCATACTTAAATAGAACTTCTGTTCTATTTCTTCATGTTCTATTTGAGACTGGACGTGTTAGTCCATGGGCTGCAGTGACCACTTAACACCAGGTGGCAGGCATGCCCATTTCTTACTCTTTCGCAATAAAAAAAAACATCCTTTTATCTAATTACTTATTGTTAGAATACATTGTTTTTTATTAAAGGTTTAGCACATTAAAATTACTCTTTATTTCTAAAAATATTGTTTGAATCATTGGGTCACGAAGTTAACATTTTCCTATACTAACATGAGTATATATTAATACAAGACAATATTCACATATTATCTTATATTTATTCTTGTACAATTACTCATTGTTTTATATTCGAAACTATAAAGATTACTAAATATAATTATATTACTTTACTTCGTATTACATCCGAACATTCTGATTTTATGTTTGGATATGGTTTCTATCTGGAAACGGGTCTTAACTATACTATATTCACTGCCAACTTCAGACATGATGCATGTTTACAACTATAAAATTTTAGTTTACTGTTATTCGGAATATTTTTTTGTGTTATTATTTGTATAAATAAATAACTGATGTTAGATAAAACATTTTAGCGAAATTACGGCACGAGCTTTGAATCTTGTGTCATCTCAACAGAGATATGAACTTTCAAATGAACGCATTGTGTTTTCACTCACGTGCTATTTCTTAACTTGTTTATCTAACCGTTGTTATTAAGTAATCTTTTCGAAATAATTATAATTCGAAATTAATTACCCATATGGTATAAACCATATAATAAGAAACAGGAGTTCATTAGGCTTACAACTAAACAAATTAGGCGAACTATATTTGTCAACCAACGATATAATTGTAATAACAGTCAAAACGCTCCAAACAGGACTTCTCTTATAATCATAGATTATTCTCTTCATCCGATCCCAGAATTCCAATGAATGATGCTGACATTTATATCACTGGAATATCGTTGCTTACAGATCTAACTACTAGAAACAATAGTAATTTCATTATTTATTTTATTGCCTCAAGCAAATACCAAAATATAAAATTCTAACTGTAATTACAAAGAAACACAATATTGAACTACATTTCATAACTACATACTATTCTCAATTATTTTAGTACCTACGTATAAAACCCAAACACCATTCAAACGTTATAAAAGATTTTTGGGTAGGAAAGTTTTAATGTAAGGGGATATCAACGACCAATCAAAGCAATTACATTATCCATATATTTAAAGCATTGAGCATTTATTTAAAAACTTGCATCAAAGATGAAAATTCAGACGAAATTCAGACTATATAATGGTTAGTAATTGCTATATATATCCTTTATATTTTACTCAATTTAAAATGAATCTTTTCATTTACTATACAATATATCGAAACGTAAGTTTTTTATGTTACACTTTTAACATTTTATTTACTACAAAATATAACAATACATAGATTTTGTATGTTATATTAATAAAATAGATAGCACTATTTTACTGAACTACAATGCACGTTAAAAATTATATTAAGACTTAGCGTGTTGCGTGGAGCAAAGTTTTCGCATGGCCACTGCGCATCCTCCGTGATGTCAGCCTGCAAGTGCTGCATCTCGAAACACATATAAAATGAACGAAGTTAGGCTAGTTACTCATTCGTTAGTTTGTGCTCAAGACGAAAACTAAACATCATGCTTAAATACGTAAGTTGAAATTCTTTCCTAAAAATAAAATATAGGCAGTGCATAATAGCAAAAAAGTTTTTTACCTTAGGTATTATTACAGTTGCCTGTAATCTTAGGAAAATCTGTTGTTTTTTATAGTTTCTACTTAAGTTTATTTATTATATTATTATTAATTCAGATATAACAACGAAACTGCGATGTAATTAGTCATAATTTTGCCATAAACTTTTAAAATCTATTGACTCAGTTTAAAAATAAGTTTCGTCATATAAATTAAACACGTTAGGGCTGCCTTAAAACGTGCTGCAAAAAAGTTAAAGCCCACCTATAAATTGGTGCCATATTGGGGAAGACATCTAAAACAAACTGCAATGTAAAATTGAGTTACGCTCCGAAGATTAAACGGATTAAGCAGAACTTTAATATTACAAGTAAGCCTACGATATTTGTCCGTATGTCTATCATAATGGTAAAAAATTGCTATTAATCTTTAGAGTTTACTTTGATATCATTATAAAAATCATTATTATCAAATTTATTGAGAATCCGTAGGAAGTCCTTGATGAACTACTTTTAAAGCTGGGAATCTTCCGAAGTATAGTTCTACTGAAAGTTATTTTGATAAGACTCTCAGCAAAGCAATGATTGTAAAAAGAAAGTTCTTAAATATAATTAATATAAGTATTCAAAATGTATTTTAATTTTTTCAAATGTAAACCTATGACCCTAAGGTATGAATAGTACAAAAGAATTTGTTTCTATTTTATGAAATCGATAAATGCCACAAAAAATCCTTTCCATTTAATATTTTTTGTATTTCCCGCCAAATCGCTTGTGATTTAGCTATGCAGTTACTTAAGAAAAAAATAAATTGGGTTGTTCACTTTGAAAATTACTGACTTAATGTATCGGTGCACTATGATATATTGCTTACCAACTAGTAAATGCATGAGATGTAATGAAGTACTAGTGTCTATGCTAATGGACTCACGGTTAACGTCCGTAGGTAACATTTTAATGTGACCAAATACTTGTTAAATTATTTGTTAAAAAATAGTTCTACAGAATTATCTAGAGCTACTGATTTTTATAGTTTCGCGCAAAAATATTTGCAACAATCGCATCTATTATATCAACATATTCGAATACGAAAAAGACTTACATGATTAGACTTCAATAAAACAATTTAACGGGTATTATAATAATTCGATGTAACAGGATAAAAGTCTTAAACCGCTCTAAAGTTCGAAAATATTCTCATAATTGTATCTTTTTTATGTTTTCAAAAAGGTCATATAACTCTGCAACTCATTAGGAAGATACGCCGGATAGCCTTTTTGAAATAATGCTACTAAGTGTCAGCTTAAAAAAATTGCCTAGTTTGTATTCATAGATATTTTAAGAATGGATTATTCGGCCCATCTAAAATAAGTTGAAAGAGCCACGAAGCTGAATTACAAGGTTGGGTGACGCAGGGCGCGCTCGAGTATCGTAAAATGACTATTAGGGGCAAAAATTCATTCGCAGTTCAGTGCTGCGGGAAACTGCGAATAACGATCGAAACTCTCCCTACCTTATTCCTCCTCTTCTCCTCCTGTTGTAGTTAATAACAGTGTCATTACATGTCAGTGAATATGTAAAGTACATACCAATTTACTGCCTGATTATCGTATAAATAAATGTTTACATGTTTTTGTACAGGTGACAGTAATATGCGTTCTGGCCGCTATGTGCGCCGGCGCTCCCCAAAATCCGCAAGACGTCCAGGTTGTGCGATTTGACAGCGATGTACAGCCCGACGGATACAGTTTTGCGTGAGTTTTTATTTAATACATCAAACGTAAATTCATTAACATTCTACAAAGCCTGCTCCTAGATCCATGCGCCATGCAAACATGCAGTTACTGTTGAAGTAGATCTCAATCGGTCTACGATTTTTTTTTATGAGAAAAGTAACACGCGAGCATACAAACTACCTGATGTTAAGTAGTCGCAGCCCATAGACATGCACGTACAATTACAAACACGACTGAAATTCTATTTGAGCTTGAACGTAGATGCGTTGCTACTCCTGAGGACTAAGATGTTCGACTCATTTCAAAGTGTAACCGGCAACCGTACCTCTCAAACCAAAACACAAGTAATGTTTTACGGCGGATTATGAGGGCTCCGGTGGTTCGTCCCCGGTCGAACTATAGTTCTCCCACCTTTGTAAAGCGTATGAAGGCGTAATGTTTAATTATTACACCTCCATGATATAATCAGGTTAAAAAAAACTGTTTGGTTTCATCAAGTCTATTTCAGGAACTAGATTACTCAGATAACAATGATCTATGAACGTGTAAAATGGGGAGAGATCCTATAAGAAAAGAAAAACATAATTTCGTATTAACTAGTCTTAGTAATAATGCGAAATTTTAAATGTAATGTAAACTTATGATTTTATGCAATAGAGTAGTGAACGAACATGTAACTGAAGTTAAGTAACAACGGTATTGAATTGAATGAATTGAACGTAACCTTTTAACTTCTTAAAGGCAAAATAATTTTGCATGAAACTTGACAGAATGACAATTGATAGATTAATATGCAGAATAACAAACCTCCACGATTTTGTCCTCGTAATTGTTAAATATTACAGAAGTGTAATAAATAGACAAGAAATGATAGAAAATTGTCTGTATAGTATCTAATTTATATGATTTTAAAACTAAATGCCATGCACTGCTAAAACTAGGAGATCAAGATGCATACATTGCATGTAAGCATTACAACAGAATTTCTGAATTTTAATTCTCTAATAGTACTAAATACGGGATTAGTATTAAACCTTCCGATAAAAAACGGTTGTATCAGAAGGTCTGAATCATCCCCTAAAAGGCTTATATTAAAATGGTGGGCAGCATTGGGATTTCCCATCGACCACATACCTTATATTTTATCACTAAAATGCCTATTTGTATTCACAGAGAAGTTTTTACGTCTTTAATACAATACATTGTAACAACCACTTAACCGTAATTGGATTGCATACCTATGTGTTCGCTGCATCATAATAATAAAACATATTTTCAACCCTCGGTTTCAATCTCATTTTTTAGTCTA
>DWON01003173.1:0-18603 GCA_018251015.1 Phocides pigmalion okeechobee
TGATTCCGGCCAGGATCGAACTGGCGGCCTTCTGCGTGTAAAGCAGATGTGATAACCACTACACCACGGAACCAGTTGTAATACAAGCTGAAATAATAAAAGACATTTAATTTTTCGTTTAAATATATATTTTTTTTTCAAATAATTAAATAGTCATGTGAAATATTCAAAATTTTGATCAAATTTCATTTCAACATGCTTTCATATGAAAAAATATAAAAAATAATAAATATTTTTTCATATAAGTGAATGATCATTTATGATGAGATTGAAACGTATAAAATATGTATTACAGAAGTTTTTAAATTTTATATTTGAGTTTTAGAGCCATCGATTAGCCAATTGAGGTAATGTAATTTCCATAATGTTTTACCATTTGCTTGAATTCCAGATTTTTGTAATAATTTAAATGACAAAAATAATTTTGCTGTTTTAATAGTTAAATATCGTGCAGCTAGTGCCATCTAGTGGTGTTATAAAAACTATTTCAAGCACCTCTATAAGAATGTAACAATTTAGTTCATTAATATTTACGTAGATGTCGTGGCTGCATTAATTTCATAACACATACTAGATGGCGCTATTTACAATATAATATATACATATATCTATTAATATTCCTGGATAAAGATGAATAAATAATAATGTATACCGTGAGCCGTACTAATATTTTTTATTTGGTATATTATTAGGATATCATTCTGTTAGATATTATAATCGATACGAAGTACTAATCCAGTTTTTATTTATATCGTAGGTTTAAATCCTGGAAACATTTTGTTACGGTAAATTTGAGGTTTGGGCAAATATATATTTTTTCATTTCACCTTTTTATTAATCTCATGCGAACGAAGGATAGATATATATAACAAAATTGTGATCCGCCCGTCCGATTCTCCTCTTCCTCTTTCTTTTAATGCGGGTGATACAGAGGGAACAGCTATATATGTAATCAGTCCGCAGGATGACTTACGAAATTTTGTAAGAAATTGTTATCGTAATAGAAAACAATCGCACACCTGCAAAGCATAAATTGATAACATTACAGACTTATGACTGTATAGATAGTAAATATTTAAAGCAATATCAGACGCAGTGATTAACTGGATGGGTGACTACTAGTAGCCAAAAATGTCCTTCAGTCTTTCGAAAGACGCCTTAAGCAGACAAGATAGTATTAAATTAAAGAGAAACGCTTCTCTCGGCTGCTTGTGTAGAAACTATATTGAAATTTAAGCAAAATATGTTTTATATAAATTGGTTGAAATATGAAGATAATTGTTGAGGATGTCGAAAGGTGGTAGGGTCGTTAGAGCTCGTCCGGGGCGGTACCACCGCCACCCCCATAACCCGCCGTAAAAGAACATGTTCTTCATGTATTGTGTTTCGGTTGGGGAGGTGTGGTTGCCGGATACACATTATTGGAGGCGACCATCTTAGTCCTGAGATTGGACCTGGTTGTCCTTGGGCTGCAGTGACCACTTAACATCAGGTGGCCTGCATGTTCGATTCTTACTCTTTCATAATAATAAAAAAAGACTTCAATCCTGTCTCTTATGTCGCATTTAGATGTATTACTAATTCTGAGGATAGAGACTTTGCCGACATTTCAGTCTATGGACATCCATATATTACCCCAAATAGGACTAAAGTTCTGTCTGAAGTCGTGCGTAGATATCTGCGTTGATCCTGAGGACTAAGATGATCGTTTCCCTTGTATGTGTAAGGCAACTGAAACCAGAACCTATGTCTAAGCCAGAGATAAAAAATGCTTCACAACGGATTATTACAGAGGGGAGGGTGTGTACTTGATCAAATAGCAGCTCTACTACCCATAAAAAACACTTTGTATCTGCAATACAAATACAAAATTCTTTATTGTACATCAAGAAATAAATAAAAATATGTTATTGAAAAGATTGCTTGTACAACAGGCGTCCTTATCACTGGAAATTATTAAAAAAGTTGAATTTATTTTATTGGTATATTGACATGTTTAAACTAAAACTATTAGTGTTTAATCCCTGATTCCTGATTTGAGTCCAAGCATTCCCCTAGATTTCCTTACCTTAGAACAAAGATAAGATTAAATGTAACCAGTAAATCACGAGACCAGATCCTAATTTATTTAGCGGGCTTTATTTATTCCTGGGTAATGATAGGCTTAGACACGTTAATTTATTCGTTGAGTTACATAGTAGGTTAAAATCTGTACGCTTGTATGTAAATACCTTCAATTTTACGGAATTTAAAGGGTTATGGAATCTAAAAAATGTTATTAACACTTTCCCTGCGGCGTACAACATTACTGTGTATACTTGCGGCTTGTACACTCTTGTCGTGTACGTACAAATCTGTATGGATTACGGGCGAACACAAGTGCTGTTTTTAGGTCGACGCTGCAAGAATGAGAGCGGAAACAACATCTGTGTATTCATAAATGTTATACGGATGCCAAAAAATACAACATTTGTGTGAATTGTCGGCGTATCTTCAGTCTAGAGATGAGAGCTCCAGTTTAGTGCTGCCTCCCGCAATTCTAGCTTGATCTAATATATGCATGCCATGGTCAAATCGTTAAGACTCAAGATTTTTAAGTAAGTACTGACCAAATGCAACCGGCATCACTCTCCAGCACTGCAGGGTTTTTTCCCAGGATCCTAGGCTTTCCTCTTGATACTCATGTAGCCATTTTTAGCAAACGAGCATGTAGACTACCTGATGGTAAGTAGTCGCAGCCCATAGACATAGATGTACAACCAAAAACTTCTTCTAAATCCTATCTGAGCTCGATCGTAGATGCGTTGCTACTCCTGAGGACTAAGATGGTCGCCTCGTTTCAAAGTGTAGCTGGCACCTCTTCAACCGAGACACAAATAATGCTTTACAGCCGCTTATGAGGCCGCTGTGGTAATTTGTTTTATAATGAAAATACTCCATGCCACGAAAGTAAGCTTTAAAGATGAATTAAATAATTTATATTTGAGTTCTGGGTCTGGGTGTTTTTTGGAAACTGTTAAGTAGTCCAACAGAAAATGTGTAGGCAATTCCCTTCTGACTATTCATTTGTTACAGTATAACTCGCGAGACCTTTTAAATGGTCGCGCTAATCTATTGTCGTTAGTGATTTCCTGTTTCTATTTTTATCATAAAAAAATTTGGTTTTTGGACAAAATAGTGTATAGTATGTAATACGGCTGGGTTCCTTTGAACGAGCCTTTCATTATAGGATCTTTTAAGAAATAACTAACATTACTATTATTTTGAAAGACGTGAGCGAAGCGGGTAATGCTAGTCTAACATAAGTGCACCTTCATAACTCGCCGTAAAGCACTACTTATGTTTCGATTGGAGAGCTGCGGTTACCGGCTACATTTTGAAGCGAGGCGATCATCTTAGTCCTCAGGAGTAGCAACGTATCTACGTTCGAACTCAGATAGGATTTCGGTCGTGTTTGTGGTTGTCCGTGGATGTCTAAGGGCGGCGACTTTTAACATCGGGCGGTTCGCGTGCTCGTTTGCTACTCTTATCATATAAATTAAACAAAGAAAAGGTAATATTTCGTTCAGAAACATATCCGTTCTGCACATTTTACTGCAAATTGCAAACTAGCATGAAGACTCTTATTAAGTTGTCATTTAATTAAATTGTTTCAAAGCAACAATGTAACGAGTCGAGATCTTGTTTTAGACCTAGTTAATGAGTCAAAATCATATGTTTGAATATCCGTTGAAGATGTTTTTATGAGTAAGTATATACAGTAGATAGTAATGCGATCTACCCGAGTTACATCGCCGGTGTCAAGAGGGCTGATTTACATCTCGTGCTGAGAATTGCGATTCGTTGCTGCAGTAAATCACCATCAAGTGTACGGTAAGTAGAATAAGTAGAGCTATCGTGGGATTTTTTAGTGGATGAAAATCACATATAACCCTGCATTGCTCCCAAGATACTAGGTACCTTTAAAAAGTTATCTACTAGAAAAAAAGCTGCCTATATTTTACGACGTATGCCTATACGCGTACTTGCGCGTGCGCGTTGATGTCTTTACTATCGGTAACGTCAATTTTTATATCAATAGGTATTTTTCAAACAATTAGTTCCACGTTTGATGGATGCCGGCAGTGACAAAAATGCTGGTTCATATCTCGTCCAGAGAACTGCGTTTACTATTTAACGCGGGAATGCGGTTAGCGTTTTTGGAACTACGCCGCATGCGCAAGAACTCCCTTTAAGATTTTCTTTATTGTAATTTAAATGGAAATAAAGCCGAAAAAATAGAAATGTAACTGTATTATTTGTTTGTATGACATATATTTCGAACTATATTACTACTGAACATATATGCCAATATTATGAACATATATGTTTTGTTTACCATATAATAAATATATATGTATATATATATTTATTTTAATATTTTTTGTAACTGTCCATTTGTTTCTCTTATCTTACTCACTTTTACTTTGTACAGCCTTAATATGTTAGAATCTATTCTGCCGATTTTCACGTAAAGACTAAACATAGGACATATAACTCGTAATACTTGTGTAATCTCTAATTGAAATTCATACAAAAGCCAGTTTTAAATCAATGATAACGCGGCTACTTGGCACGCCACCAGAACTATGTCAACAAGACCACACAAGCCTGGCAGCGAGCCAGTTGTTAAACATGATATATCGTGGCTTTTGTGTTGGCAATTAATTTCATGTAACCATTAATTTATTTCTTCTTAGAATTTTCATTTTTACGGCAACGTACGAGTGATCTATTAATTGAGGTATCATATCTATAGTTGGTAGCAAATGAAACTCAGTTCTAGTACTAAATTTATGGGATTTTTTTTATGAGTATATTATTTTGCAGAGTTTCAAAGTCAACATAGTATATATTAGCAAATAGTGTAAGTGTAGAGTGTTATATATTTCGCACAAATCGTAAATGGTATGTCAAAAAATCTATTACTGTGTTTACAGTTAATAATATTTATTAATAGTACTAGATCTATACTTGTTACCAAATTTACGACTAAATAGTCATAATAAATAAAAGTAGTAAATTAGAAAAAAGTATGTATATTTTGCAGAGATTAAATGTCAATATAGTATTTAATACAAAAGAGTGGAAGTGCGACGTGTAATATCATTCGCAGAAATCATAAATGGCATGTTAAAAAAAGTATTTATTTTTAACAGTGTTAACCGTATCAACTGTGTAACCATTTTTAAGAGTATCCTTTAACGCATATGTTTAAGTTCTTTTTCCAGCTCATTTTTTCTATTTTTTATTATAATACATTTACAAACAAGTGTGTCCATCTGATATTACGTCATTATTGTTGACCAAGGACATCTGTAATAACTTACTGTGCTTAGAAAACTGTTCTACCAAATGCCTGTGCGCTACCAAAGACTAAGATGGAACACTTCGAAAATAATCTCTCTGACTTCAAGTATCTATTAATTAGGTGTGACGTTTTGTCGTTTTTTTTAATATCCCTTTCCATTTGGTGGAATTTCGTGAGATTGGCTCGACGCCTTTTTAGTATGTAGTAAATCTCTCATAAATATCACTCAGTCTTGGAGACGATCGAGTGGTTATGTCGAACACTTACAAGCTAAAACTCCAATGTCATGTAATGTAAATCTGTTCATCGGCTTTGAGTGAACTGTTGGCTTAAGTTGACCGGGAAAAAAAGTTAGCGGAAACAATGCATATTCCTTTGCTATACTTTCATTATGTATAAAATATATCCATACCAATATTATAAACGTGCATGTAACTTTGTTTGTTACGCTTTCACGCCACAACTACTAAACCGATTATCATAAAACTTTGTAAACATATTCTTAGAGGTATTAAAAAGGACATAGAATAGTTTTTATTATAAAACACATATATATATTTTTTAAATATTTTGACAACCATGATTGTGTGTCAAAAAATTTGAAAATGTAGCAACTTTAAAACCTTCATATCCATATTTTATTGACTATTTCTGTTTTGATTTTTTTATATATTTTATGTTATTTTATGGTGTCACTTAAAAGCGATATTAAAACATTTTTTTTAAGTTAGGTACCGGTTTATTGTTTTAGTTGCGCTGCCATGATCTTAGCTGTTTATTTAGGGGCTTCAATGCGAGCGAAGCCACGGGTAAGAACTACTATGTACGTATATATATCATGTCGATCGAGAACCGATCCCGGAACACTGCACGGCAGATGAGTATGAGAATGTCACGACTTCGCCACGGGGGAATGTTTCTTAAATAACTGTTAATTCCTTCCGCACTTTTACTACCAGTAAGTTAGTACAACATATAATTACCCATATCGCTACCATTTTATTGGACTTTAATTAGCAACTGCATGTCCAATCATCTTTTATCTCAATATTTATAACGAGCTTCCACCTGTGGCTTCTGTTTAAAACATTCTTTTTAAACAGACAAGTTAAATTATTAAAAAGTTATTTTGACTTTACAAAGTGAAAAGTTTGTAATTGACTTTTTAGATGGAAGCCTTTTCTATATGGAGTTGAATGCATATGTCCAAGGGAGGCAGTAAATACTTGCCATCAAGGGGGTGCAAGTTTGTATACCATTGCCAATAGTAAAAAAAAAACTTTGTTTAAATTTTAATTACAATAATTAAAATCTTAAAAGTAATTATAATAAAAGACTATGTAAAGGGGTCCATGCTCATGCGGTATGGTTTGAAGAATGCTAGCCGCATTCCCGCGTGAAATATCAAACGCAATTATTTTATTGTCAATTAATGCTAAAAAAGGAAATTCCACTAATTTGGAAACAACAGACAGACATTTCGATTTTATTTGTGTAGATACCGTCGCGTACGTAAACGTAACCCAAAAAATTGAACCGTTCGCTCGATGATTACTCAGCTGAGAGCGTACTTCCCGGCCGGTAAAAAAATTGCATCAAATTTTACTTACGGCATTTCGTCGCGGTGTCGTCCCGCCGGATCATTTCACCGTGCGCTCGCGCCGTTTCCAACGCCACTAGTTCAGACGTTCAGAGCTCAGTCGCATCCGAGCAACGGACGAGGCCGAACTTGTCGGACGCCACGCGAACCCAGTGTTTAAAACACGCATCTGTGACAGTGACATGGTTTTGTGTTCTAATCGGATTCCGTTACGGTGCCATTGAAAACGTAAGTGTCGCGTTTTTATCACCTCTCATCGGTGCATCCACCGCAAACGTCGGCGAAAAATTTGCTAATATATTTGAAAACTTAATTTATTATACCGTGATCGAATCTCCCGACGCTAAGCTTTGCTATCAAAATTGAAACGAAGCTTTGAGCACGACAAATCGACACGCAAACCGATACACAAACCCAATTCCGAATGTCGATTAATTGCCGATATGCGTTTCTCGTGCACGTATTTAAATTATTTAGAAATCAGAGTCGTCACAATACATGAAAAAAATGCACGAAATCGCCGAAGCGGCGCGTTGCGGCTACGCTGTGGTGATCTCGCGATGTCACACTGAAATGTGATGGTGCTTCTGATTAGTGCGATTGTGGAAAACGGGACTTCTCTGTCAATTACTCTGCATCCACTGTAACTTCTCTATCAGCAATAATTTACGACATAAAATAATCCATAAAGAATAACCAGCCTTTGCGGTTCAGATCTTTGTTTATTTACACTAATATATGTTTACAAAATATGTAGATGTGGAATAGTATACCTGTTTATTTAGAACGCCAAGTAATTATGTGTCTTATTACTACTAATTAGTGAAGATGAGAATGCTAGGAAAGAAATTGGATTAATAACGCAATACTGTTTCACGTTCGTTTGCTTTGATTTGGGCTAAAAAAGTAATAGACTTAGACGAAACGTTCTTAAATATGAATAGTAATAACACGAGATGGAAAAATAAACCATTGACACAGATCGCTGAAGAACTGAAACGGATTGTTAAATCTTCAAAAATTGAATGTTTAAAAGTAGGACAGCACGAGCATGCATAAAATCAGACTGAAGTCTAACTGCAAATTTGATCATTCAACCGTTTCAATTGCAACCAATATGATAATATTAATATTCAATTCTTTATAATAGCATAGATACTGTAAAACAATGAGATACTAAAATAAAAAACCAGGGCCGATTTTCATAATTAATTGTTTATTTCAGCTACGATTGTTCGTTGTTCGTTTACGATTCTGTTACAATATTATACAAATTTTCATCATTTACTTATTAGTTTTTCATATACATATACTCGTATCAATTCACAAAATATGCATATAGAAGGCCTTACCGATAGAGAAACGATCTATTTTAAGCAACCTTAAAGGGAGGATCAATAACGGCATAAAACTAAACAAAAATGTAATACAACATGTAAAAAATATGTATAAGTGATTTCACGATAAACAAAGGATTTGTTTACGATTGAAGGATGAATAATGGGGCATAAAATATTTAAGTAGAATTGGTTATTTTTCTATGATACAGGTATTGACAATTTTGGATTACAATCACAATATAGCCGTGACTACGAGCCGTGCAATCGTTTCGAAATATCGACAATTCAATCTTTTATCGTGAGTACCCGTTATAGAGTAAAATGTATAAATTTCGCGACGATATTTGTTTAAAATCATAGGATTGTTATAGAATTGTTTATTCTTGTTTATTCTTGTCACACATCTAGAAATCAAATGCATCTATGATGTACGACCGCGCCCACGAGAGCGGCTATCTGTTAAATATATCACAATACCTGTTTTACCATTGAACATATAGAAAACATTTAGCTGATAGCAACTCTTCGTTAGGATATAATGTATCATGTTCATAACTATTTATATTTTAGACTAACTCAGTCCATGATTTCGTCGGTGACGATTGGATTAAATTGACATAACTTCTTTCAATGAAAGCATTAAATGTTAAGTGAAGCACATCACAATACAATCCTGAAAACTGCATTCAAATCGGATTAGCCGTTTCTGAGATCAGCGTGCACAAACATACAGATATACAGACATATAGACAAACAGATAAAACGAAAAAACATTGTTTTGGGTTTTCTTGCGTGTATAAAGGCACCCCATTATGATTTTTTAAATATATTTGCCATGTACAGACAGCGATCAGTTACAGTTCAGATCAGTTTAGTTTCAGATCAGATCAGATCAGAGCAGTTTTGGATCAGTTATTATATGTATGTATAGATTTAGTCGTTTTCTGCTCTGCAACTCTCAGTATAGATTTAAGCATTTCAACTAGAACCGAATTGTAATGGTACATATTCGAAATATTTTTCTATGAAACTTTTTTATTTAAAATCAAAACGTTATTTATATCAGCGCGTTATTAATTTTGTTCGGGAAGGCAGATCTTTATACCCTTATTAATAGTTAGTCCTAATAATAGTTATAATTAATATAGGTGGGTAGCAAATCCATTTTCTTTTTATAATCAAATCCTCCCAAAAGTTTCAAGCCTACGTGCGTACTTGAAACAAATTATTAATTCATTCGTTGAAGGTATATTTGATAATTTCTCTATTTCTTACCGTCTTCCTTAGAGGTCTTTGGGATGTGCCCGCCTCGTTGATTCTCTCACACTTCTACTCAAATATCAGTAAAATATCTTATTTTAAAAGTGGTAGAGCCGTTAGAGCTCGCCCGGGGCGGTACCACCGCCACCCTCACAACCCGCTGTAAAGCAACATGTTCTTCATGTATTGTATTTCGGTTGGGGAGGTGTGGTTGCCGGATAGACATTATTGAAGGCGACCATCTTAGTCCTCAAGAGTAGGAACGCATCTGCGTCCATCCTTAGATAGAACTTCTGTTCTATTTGAGATTGGACGTGGTTGTCCATGGGCAGCAGTGACCACTTAACACCAGGTGGCCTACATGCCCGTTTCTTACTCTTTCGCAATAATTAAAAAAAGAAAAAACTCTGGCGGTGATCCGTAATGAGTCGAGTTTAACAATAATGTCAGTAAAATCAAAATGGAGATGATTATGTGTTACAGGTAATCTTAAGAAGTACTGGTGCTATTATTCTAATGCTTTAAATATGAGAGAGATGTATGAGACTATATGCACATATACTATGAGGTATTTCAGAATAGTTTAAACTATTTATATGTTACTTAAGTACATATATATTTACTTGGAACTGTTTTATAAATGAATTGGAACTAATGTGTAATGTTTGTCACATATGAAAATGTATATATAAATCAATATTATATAATGTATAAATGGAAGGATGCGAAATGTGTCAAAGTATATATTTTTCTATCGGATTCAACGAAGCGTTTGAAGTAAAAGTAAAACAAAGAACCAAAAGTAATAAGAAAGAGTTGACGTTTATTGAACATACATATGTAAGTAAATATTTCTCTTATTTTTTTTTACGTCATAGGTATATCATATATTAAAATATATTGCACAAAATATTCTTAAAAAAATAGTTTGTTTACATTAATTATTTAAATTACAAATAAAAAAATAAAAAACTTCCAAGGTATCTTTTTTATTAAATTTGAACAGTTCCCATTTCTAAATTCTCATTTCCAGTACGTATATGGTTTAGCGTTCCACATAGGTGGTATCATAACCGATATTTAAGACTAATCGAACGTCAGTACGTTCTCAACATAATGCTCAAGCATGCGCATGCGCATACAAGACGGAGATCGCTTCCGAGCGCGAGTGTGTTAGTAGCGTAGTGAGAGTTAAGCCGTGCACAGCGACCTGGAACATCGGCTCGAATTAGCGCCCGTAAAGAAAATTAATACGCATTTTAATATACAAGCGTTGAGCGTGACTTTGAGGCTGAGAAATCGGCTTTTTTCAAATTCTGCCGTCATTTTCTTGTTCTTTTCGTTATATCTTATCGATCATTTTATTTTTACTGATGTAAACATGGTTATTGGTTGTGAACTGAATAAAAAATGAAAAAAATGTATATAGATTTGAATGAATGCTCGGTAATAAAATTAATGCGTTGAGGGTGAATTAGAGGTTCAAAAATTAGTACGTTTATTTTTTTTGCATGGTTTACTTAACTCTTATCATCGGTTCACTGTTTTATGTAACTTCCATTGTTGGGAACTTTCTAAATAACTTAATTATTGAAAGGAAGATAAAAGGAAATTAACGCCTGTAAAGAAACAAATATACAAGCTGGAGGGAGACTTTAAATGTGATAAACAGTTTTTTAATTTTGTCGTTATTTTCATATTGTATGTTTTGTTATACCTTATCAAATTAAATGACTTTATATTATTGTACACGACGTATTATGAGCAAAATAAATCCAAAAATAAAATAATCTTAGCTACATTAAAAGTAAAACATTTATAAAACTTCATGAAGTATTTACACATATTAGCGGTTGTTAAGCGCAAATTCTAAACGTAAAGTTTACCATACTCGGAGACTAAAGTTGTAAATTTCATTTTCCCATACTTTCGAGTTAGTTCAGAACTATAACGGATGAACCGTGAGATAGTTTTGAAACTATCCAAGGTTTGGGATATGAATTTTAAACTAAACATAATAGCTATGTCATGAGTACCAACTGAATAATGTAACAAACTAAGGAGTTTAGTAAGTAGATTTTGGCGATTTTTCCACCCTCCATTCTTCTATACCCCCTTTAATCGCATGTTAGATTTTTAAAATAAGTTTTTTAAGAAAACCCATTAATTATCGCCCATATTTGAATTGCATTATATGTTTTAGTTAATTTTACCTATATTTCACGCAATTTTGTAGTTTCTTTCGAAAAAATAACTTTTTTTGCTGAGACAATCCCACGTGATTGGATGAAATTCCTCTTGATACCTTGAACTAGTCTTTTTGAGGGTGCATAATAATATAGGCATCTATGTCTATGCAGTTCCCAATAGGTATATATATCTATGCAGTTCCCAATAGGTATCTATGTCTGTGCAGTTCCCAATAGCCATGTATGTCTATGCAGTTCCCAATAGGCATCTATGTCTATGCAGTTCCAAATAGGCATCTATGTCTGTGCAGTTCCAAATAGGCATCTATGTCTGTGCAGTTCCCAATAGGCATCTATGTCTATGCAGTTCCCAATAGGCATCTATGTCTATGCAGTTTCCATTTAACATCTTGCACACTTGTTTGCGAGGTTTCTAAGAGATACTTTTTGCTACTATATAACGTACACTAACAATAACTTTTGATGCATACATACTTACTGAGATTACATTATATTTCCCCTATGCAAAAGTCAATTGTGTAATTCGACACGGTGTAATGACTCGTGAATATTGCTAATGCCTTTTGTCATCACTATGTTGTATGTAGATTAGGTGCTTATCACAGCCGCCATTTGCCGTCATGTTTCTGGAGATATTCCGACGTTAATATTAACTCAAAATGCATTCTTAGGGTTTCGTAGCCCTGTTATAAACTCATTCTTATTTGAGGTCGAATATAAATGTGTTGCTACTCCTGAGGACTAAGATGGGTCCTCATTCGTAGGTGGAACCGAAAAAATATAAATATTTCTTCACGGTTGATTATGAGTATGTGTGTGATAATTTTTTGCCTGACTTACGATTCAGCACTTGGGAGTTCTAAACCCAACTCAGGTCAGCTCTTGACAACAACTATCTTCTTCCACTTGTTCCTAGGCGGAATACAGCTATGGGGACAATAGACCCCTTGAGAATTGCCCGGGTACATAAGTATACTTAGAGACTCGCAGATCCTTGAGCTGGATGCCATCGGAGCCTCATCAAAAATAGGAACACCACACATACATCACACACCGACCACGAAATCAACATGAACTGTTCCTGTTTTCAGCGTTACAAAGGATTTCCCGTTATGTGCCATAAACAATATAAACAAAAACTAAACCCACACCTAGAACAGATTTATAACATAGTTGTCTTTCTAAGGGGATCGAACCAAAATCGCAATTATTTTATGTTTTTCTTTCTTAAACTTGTTTGCGATTTTAAACCACAGTAGCTTATAAAAGAAATTAACCATCGCCCGTGAAGTCAAAGGTACGAAATTTTACAAGCTTCCCATATCCAAAATTATTTTCTTTTGCCCACTTATGCTAAGACCCCGTTCGTAAAATTACATGATTCTAAATTCAGCACTTTCGGCAATGTGTTGATTTCTAGTTTATCAGCCACCTTATCTTGTATATATACATCAGATGTGTCTCGCGGTATCATCCGCATTTAAAAATCCGCATCACCGCATCAGACCACTCACCCGCATCCGCGGCTTCGGTCTTATTTTGCGTATCTTCGATAATTTTATTTTGAAAAAAACCATTATCGTTTAGTCATTTTGTACAAAATTATTGTGTTCAGTTTGTGTACAGAGTTTTTGGCACTATGGACTCCCTTTCGATTGTTAGCTTTCGAAGTTCTCCCCTTAGATTGTTTAAGTTAGGTTTTTATTATATCCAGTTTTAAGGCGTTTATTATTATAATATACAAATGTGGACAATGTAAATGTTCCTTCCTCGTTTATCTCTCTTTTCTTAACTAAAACTATATCTGAATTGGTTGGCTTAGAAAAAATAAAGGTACAAACAGAAAGAGGCGATCGCTACTTTGTTTTAAAATGGAATAAACAGATTTCTTTCTGTTACTGTTTTCAATCCTCTACCCAAAAGTGCCCGGAACAAATTTCAAAATTTAATTATAAATAATATTATACGACTCATAAATTGATGATCGAAAGGCCCCCTTTTGTGTAGCGCGTTGTTTATTATATAATTATTTGTATTTTTATTACTTTTTAGAATGATGTACACATAAAGACTATTGTAATGTTCGTCAGTTAAATTTATTCTACTGTAATGGTTAATTAGCTTAGTTTTAACGCCATATCCAATCCCACAATTGGGATTTTATAACTCCATAAAATACTTTAATTAACGAATGGATTTATCAATTTCATGGGAATGTCAGTTCATGGAAGGATGTGTTGTTAATAGGATGTAATACGAATTACTGTCGAAGTGCTAAAATATTTTTTTAATATTAGTTTTTACAATAATTAACGATTTATATATTAAAATAAAATTGATATGTTGTATGTGTTTTCAATGCATTTTCCCTTTTAGTAACTTGATATATATTTTTGTGTTAGGCAATCTAGTTTCTCTTTATTATTTGTTTTTCTGTTTATACACGACTAAACTGATTTAAACTAAACGTAATGAAAGACCGAGTTCATATTAAAACAAAAACTAGGCTCTATTAAGCTAAGGCTAAGCAATTACACATTACTGGATACACATAACTGGAGGCGACCATCTTAGTCCTCAAGAGTGGGAACGCATCCGCGTCCAACCTTAAATAGAAATTCTGTTCTATTTGAGATTGGACGTGGTTGTCCATGGGCTACACTGACCATTTAACACCAGATGGCCTGCATGCCCGTTTCTTACTCTTTCGCAATAAAAAAAAATAAATAATGTTAATCGTAAGTACTTGCTATATAGTTAAATGTATAAATTACTTTAGAACCATAACTTAATATTTTAACTTAGCTATTCAACGAGGTAATTTTGCCAGTTTTCTGGGAACTCATCCCAAGGACAGTAATGTGGATGCAGCATTTTATTTTTAAGTATGTTTTTTTCTGTTATAATAATGATGTTTTAAATTTTGGTTTTTGTAATTTAATATAGTTTAGGTTTATTTTCAAAAGCAAAAATGTGTTGTTTTACGATTTTTAAACATAACAATGGTTAACTGGTAATAGGACAGTGGGTCTAAGTATTTAATCCTTGCATAGGTTTGTTCCAAATATACGTTTACATGTAAGGTAAAAACAGTGTCAGGATTTATTAGAATGTTTTGTACTATGAACGTATGGCAAGAGTTAGTTTATAATAGGCCTAGCAAGTTGTATTTCAATGATTGTTTTATACTTTACTCATATAAAAGCATCGACATTAAACAGCTCAAGCCAGACACATAAATCACACTCAACCGAGTTTAATCGCAACTATTGAACGTCATGTCAACTATTTTTATCTATGTTCAAATCAAAGCATAGACAGTAGAAGCTAAACTGGCGTTCTTTTTTTAAATTCCACGTGGGCGAGCCGTAAGCAATCTAGTTACGTGCAAATAGCAACAACGATGATTTATCCCGGTCGTTACCTAGAAACTAGCCGAGGCGCCATTTTGAAGAAGCCCTATTACCATGCTCCCGCGATTCCAACTCGTCGCATTAATTAAATGAAATTACCACTTATATCAGCCGATGACAAGAAATATTCTTGTTCTGGTCCTTCGAGCCGGATGCCCCGGTCAGATGTTTGTAGACCGCGAGTCGGCAACCTATTCTCATGACTAATTCCCTTTTAGACAATAACTAGTAAGATTTAGAGGTGTATCGTGAAGGCTTGAACATCAAGGGCGGTTCCATAGACCACCCAAGCTAATTTTTCTGTCACATCAGTACCATCGCTACTGATCCCATCCACGATTCACTGCTAACGTTCATGAGGCTTCATGATATCTCTAAACCGTTTCATGAATTGTTGCCTAAGGAGACGATTGACGAAATTCGCATCTGACTCGTGGACTATTACTTTCATCCCTGATTACTGGTTGGACCGCTCAAGTGCAAGTTTTATTAGTTGTAAGCACCAATGACTTCAGTATAATCGACAGTGCACGGCTTAAGCCTATAAATCCATACATTAATAGCGTTTAAAGTAGTAATCATGATTTTGTAGTTGCTCTCGGCCTTAGTGAGTTTAAACACTGCGACAGATTTGTTTATCATCGGCTCTTTTTTAGGGTTCCGCAACAAAAAGAGTAATGGTTCTATTGCTAAGCCTATTTTATTTATTTATTTATTCATTGATTCATTCATTCATTAATTGATTCATTCATAAATTCGTTCATTAATTTGTTCATTCGTTAATTACTTTGTTCATTCGTTCATTACTTTGTTGATTCGTTCATTCTTTCGTTCGATTATTCATTCACTCATTATTTTATTCTTTCATACGACATTCAAATTCATTAATTAATTCGTGCATTCACTCATTTATTTATAGAACAACCAACAGATTATATGATACGGCAAATTTACAGTATAAAGTCTTATGTAATAGGTATACACATACTCACATATACAATACCTACAAAATTATGATGCTAGTGTGATAATAGAGGCATATATAATGTTAAAAAGAGAAATAAGTTATTATTTTTGAGTGATAAAGGTTTTATTGATTTTAAATTTATATTGATTTAAGTTATGCTTTATATGTTCTGTTTGTCTGTGTGCTTTTTACAGGGCTCTTCTTTAATATTTTGTATATAATAATACAACCGATCCACCCGGCTTCGCTCGGTTTCATTTACGACATCACATTAGAAATCTTTGAAATTCATGGCTTTCATCTGCAATAATATGCATGTATTATACATATAAACGTTCCTCTGAAGTAGCTATTGATTAAAATCTTATTAAAATCGTTGCGTAGTTTGAAAGCATCATTGAGTGCATATTTATGATCTTCTTATTTATTTAAAGGCTTCAACGTGAGCGAAACCGCGGGAAAAATCAAGTATCATGATAATCTAACATAAAAGTCGTTTGATATAGTGAGCAAACATTTTCTTGAAAGACGTATGCCACTTCTGTTTGACGAACCTCAACGTCTTAAGCATATTTTCGTATTAAACCTAACTGTATGATCTTAGACAGTTATGTCTAGAAGTCTAGAATAAGTCTAAAAGCTTTGAACGACTCCCAGTGGTCGGCTTGCGAATTAGGTAACAGGTTTAACGTGCTGTCTTTGATAATGATACGTTGGAAATATAACGTTCTTAATGTTTTTTTGGGAATTTTTATTACACTTTCACTGCGGCGTAAAAAATTCCTGTGTATTACTTGGCGCAACACGCTTGCGCTTGTACACATCTGTGTTGTACGCACAAATTTGTGTGGATTACGGGCGAACACAAGTGCTGTATTTACGTTGGCACTACAAGACTGGTGTGGTTGCCGGATACACATTATTGGAGGCGACTGTTCTATTAGAGTTTGGACGTGGTTGTCCATGGGCTGCAGTGACCACTTAACGTCAGGTGGACAGCATGCCCGTTTCTTACTCTTTCATAATGAAAAAAAAAGACTGAAGGCGGACATTACGTCTGTGTATTCGTGAATGCTATACTGATGTTAAAAATACAACATTTCAGTGAAATGTTGGCGCATCTTTAGATCCACATCCAGAAAAAAATGTATTTTTGAAAGTCATCTATGAAAACAATCATTACCCTAATTATTATTGTCCGATTGGGTATAAGTTTACTTACAGAATTATCAGAATCGTAGTCCAGCACAATGGGCAAGAGTAGATTGTCAGAATTAAAACTATCGTTTAGAACTTTATAGAGAACTTCCAGGACGCAGCTCGCTTCACGAAGTCTTCCTTCACCGTTAAAACAAGTCATAATTTAGTTCTAATACGAACATAACATCGAGCAATGCGTCACAGGCCGTCACAGGGCTGGCCTATTTTGGTATCAGATGGCCAAATGGGAATTATTGGTATATACATACTCGTATACGTATCAAAAAAAGAATTTAGGGAATTTCCACTCCTAAGAGGATAAAACAGGAGATGAAAATTTGGATGAAAGCTAATGAAGTAGAGAATGACAATTTGTACAATTGTTTGTGGTATTTTATAGATTGCCTCAAAATATGCATATAAGTTGAAAATGCAGCAGCCTACTTACATTAATGTTTTATGATACCGACTTTTGCACGAGCGAAGTCGCGAGTAAAATCTAGTATACAATATGCGGCTTGCAGATGTAGCATCAAAACTTTGGCTATACCTTACATCTTAAACAGATCTTATGGCCCAACGCCAAATGTATGGGAATGATAAATCTTTTCACACGAGTTCGCACTAAATTTATTGCTCGTTATCTTGACCATATTCTCTTAATTCACGGGTGAGTTCGCTCGGCGAAAATAAGGGTAGTTTGCTAATACAAGCAACATTTTATTGTGTGGAATCGACCGTAAATGAGAGGAATGTAAGATTTTCCGTTTGAGTTAAATTTTTAAGAAATCATATGGAAACGGTTATAAAAACTATTGTATTTTCTTACAGTTTTATCTATTTAAGGTTATGAACGATTGGACAGTTAGCAAAGATTTTATGTGATAAGAGTAGCCAGATGGTAAGTGCTCGCTTCAGTCCTTACATATCCTACATACAACCAAGAAATAGTACTAAAGTTGTACCTGAGGTTATGATCAGATACGGTAATACTTCTGAGAACTGAGATGCCTCTCTTCAAAGTGTAGCCAGGAACCGTATCTCTCCCAACCAAAAAACTACAGTTGCTTTGCGATAGATTTCAGCGCGGCGATCGTACCTCCTCGGTCGAATTATTCTACCAACTATTAAATGTGTCGATTTGTTTATTAACTTCAATATTAACACGTTGCTATCCCATTAAATACAAGTCTTCTTTCAGAATTAGGTTTAAGTCATAATTAACATAACCCGCCGTAAAGCAACATGTTCTTCATGTATTGT
>DWON01003174.1:0-18601 GCA_018251015.1 Phocides pigmalion okeechobee
TATATACACACATACGTGTACGTACCTACAAATACCTGTACATAATTCTTCTTCAGAACTAAAATGGCAGTTTTTTGACCTACATTACTCAAGAGGTTACTATTCAATATATATATTTGTAAAACGATATATATACATTTATCGTATATAGGTTATTCGTTTGCGGGCAGCAAAGAATCGTAGTTTAGAATTTTCCTTTTGAGATAAAGTTCAAATCAAGCGCGTTGTAGGACTTCTCTACCGACCCTGGGTGTATCAAGATTAAGAAACTTGTTTCTCTTATATATTTCTCTAGTAATGGTACTTGTTTTTAAATCAACTTAAAATAAGTAAGTATCGTGGTATATTTTTAACTCGCGTATATGTATTAGCTCGGCTTGTGTGTATGTAATACAATGGAACTAAATTTAACACGGTTATCGTATGTCAATTATCTACCCATAACTATTATTCTACTACATCATAAACTTTCGTCATCACGAAAATTATATCGGATTTTCCTAGACCATTAATCTATACATATATAACTTCGAAAAATCAAAAGTGTGTCGGGGATTCAATGCTTGGACCTCATGTGAGAAGCAACTAGGCTATCACTGCTATAATCGTTAAAAATGCCAATGATGTGCAGGTTTTTGTGAGTCGCTATGCGATATTAAGTAACGATTGGCATGGTCTAGTGTTAGAGATTTAACTGTAAAGCCTTAGGCCAACTATGGAACCTTCCACAGCGGTCCGATATACATTCTAGTTTTGTTCTAATACATTTGTGTTATATAAAATAGTGACATTTCTTGACAGCCTCTAAATGTATCTCATTAATTATATAAATTTAGTCTAATACACCCTTATAATGTAATGGCTATATTCATTTTGTGGAACATATTATACTTAGTTACAAATAGCTCGTATAATATTTTTTTATATAAAAAATACAATCACAACTGCAATTCACCATTAGCTATACTTAAATGTATTGTTAATTAATATCAAGACAATATAATTACAAGAGTATATGACCATGTTTTATTACTAATATGGCTTTTTGGATAACATATCCAATCACACCGATATTTACATTACGGACGATGAAGATTTGGTTTCAGTCTAATAAAAGGTTGAAGGGTACTCAACAATACGTAGATGAATCCGATAGATAAATACCAAGATCACTTTGACAAAATGATGTGCGCTTCTCGATAAATTTAGCGAAAATTCAAACGAAAATTAACACGGGATAGTTTGACAATAATGTCTTGAATTTAATAAGCTCTAATGTCGGTAGGTATATTAAATAATAATTTAGAAAACAAATATTCAATAATTTTGTAAGGTGCTAAACCTTGTGAGATTTGACCGGGGAAGTACCACAGCCACACCCATTTCTTATGTAAACCAATTCTTTTATTTCAATTCATTTCAATTCAATTCATTGGAGGGATTTGTTTGGCCATTTAAATATTACTTTTATTACTTACTTCTAATACCTATTAGTACTATTGTTAAATATTACTATTATTATTGCTCATTTAAGTATTAGGGCAAAGCATCTGTCACAGACATCAGGGATTTGATTTCATATAGAATTGGTTACAGATGCAAATTTTGCCGCTTCAATCTTGTAAAAATAAATCGCGGAAAACGTACATCCAAATAATAATAATGTGAAAGTCCTTTTTGAGATTTAATTGAATTGTATCCTTTTGTAACAACCGGGAAACGACAAATGTTTTTATTAAAGCTACAAGTAGTCTTGGGAATTACGACTTTTATAAATAAATAAAAAATATATTAACGTGGTAGACAAACAACGCATTTGTCTTTAGGAAAAAGAGTCAACAAATTCTATTAGAGTTGGATGGTGTATGGGAAAAAACAAAATAATAAGTTACTTGTTTTCTTAACTGGACTGCTGAAATGTTCATAAGGGAAACATTGGGGCCGCAATAAAACTTTGAAGAATCTCTTGATTATGACTAGGGATCAGGAGAAACAAAGTTTATTACACACTAGCATTAATCCGCGGTCGTGTCCGCGTAATATAAGCAGGAAGTTTGTTATAAATCATATTGCAATACCTGACTAAAATATAAATTAACTAAAATTATTTCTGATCATTGGTCTGTTTTAAGATGACATAAGACTGTGCAACTGATTTAATCGAACTCAATTTCGTAGAAACTGAGTTCAATTAAATGAGTTTTTGTTATACATTTTAAACAGCAAATAAACATGCAGTCGACCTGATGTATATGATCATTACCGATGTCAGATAAAATCAACATCAAAATCAAAATATTTTTATTCAAAGTAGATTCTTTACAGAAGTCTTTCTGAACGTCAATAAACTACCACCGACTCGTAAGGTGTTACGATTTAGCGAAGAGTCGGCGAACGAAACTCCATATGTTATGATGTTGCTACTCCTGAAAAGAGCCTTACCTTACCACTGAATCGAATTTTAACACTAGAAATGAAGGGTATGGAGGTACTACTTTCCATTTGAATCATTCAGATTCCGTCACTTTGCGAAATATGGGTTTAAAGGTTACTTAAACGTTTAACGTAAAATACTGTCAAGCTGCAAAGACCAAGTACCAAGTTATGTCTATTAATCTTTCAGCATCATAAATTAAAAAATATGTACTCGTTTTAATCTACGAAAGTGACGAAACGAAACGAAACGAAAACGATCATTATATTATAATTTGAGCGGGTGATTCAGAGATTGCAACAACTATTTATCGTACTAAGGGTTCGATGGTTGATTCTTCTACAGACGAACACGTAAACATTCTAGACCACACTAAGCAAACTACAACCGCAATAAAACTTACTTTAATCTATCCAAATGTTTGAGAGCTATAGTGCCAATAAACAGACAGAGTTAGAATTTTTACCTATTACACCAGTTCTAGTCATCGGTCTCTTTTAAAGCAGGGAGAGTTTAATACTTAAAATAACAACCTTTTAGATTTATTTTACACTTAGTAACTTAAAGTCAATACAAAAAACTTGAAGAAAGCCATTTAAAGTTTTACATAAGAACTAAAAACTTGTAACTCAAAGTTCAAAAATCTTGAGCGTTCCTTTGAAGAAATATGTTATTTTATTTTACAGTGAAAAACTTTGTGTACCACTTTTTCAACTCAAGCGAACACAACTTGGATCTTTTCTAGCCACGGAAATATCCTTTAATCATCTTTGCGACCCTTGCATCGGAAATTCTTGCTACTCATTCCCCGATTCACTTGTGAAAAGGCGCACAAAGATTACCTTTTAAATAGTGTAGGCGAATACATTAGCTCTTAGAAACTTGCTGAAGTGTTTCGTTGTTCCATACAAAGGAATATTTCTGACGTTTTACCGAGGAGTTACTCGGCATTTAATAAATTAAAGGAACTGTATTACACTATAGGGTGAATCGATCCTGAAGTACTTGTTAAAAATAATTTAACGGGACCACCAGCTCAGTTCTACAAATTTACACTTAATTCCTTTTAACACTATCCTCCAATCGTTGTTTTAAAATAATAAGAGCTTAAGCTAATTTCTTTTAATAAAATGTTTATCTTCTGTTACCTATATGGGGGTGTAAGAATCTTTATTTTCATAAGAATACATATGTAATCACTTGGCAACTTAAATGAATTCTAACTCTAGTAAGTACATATTGCACAGTGAAAGGGTAAATTATTACATTATTAAATTGAGCGGTTACTTTTGCATCATGCAATGAAAAATAAAACTGGGTCTTGATGCCATAACAACCAAATGCAAGATGTCAGACTTTAGAAAATGTTTAATGATTTATTTCTTTGAGATGTTTTTAACTGCATCTTAAAAAGATGTATTTTATTGGTTTCTTTAATATTGTTTGGTAAATAGTTATATATATTTCACGCTGTAAAGTTCTATTGCTTTTACCTTTTATCGTGGCAGGTCTGTTTCATTTACTCGACACGCTGTTATGCTCAGTATCCATGTCTATTATCAGACATTGGATATGACCAAATCCTATTAATACTTATCGAGACAAATCCAACAAACAAGATGAGGCAATCTCGTTTAGTGCACGCGTTACTAAGGTCAGCAAACTCATTATCAGAACTATTTTACGATATTATAATATAGTATAGTTATCGAAATTGCATGACTGGTTTCAATTTCACTTTAGTTTAGTCTTTTTTATTCTTCAATGTTCCGAGGTGGACGGTAAATGCTGCAACACACTTTCTAACTGTAGCTGTGATTTATGAACAAGAATCGTTTGTAATTTGTTCTTAATTCAATAAACCTTTCAAATATACAAAAAGAGAGAGGGGAATTTGTAAAAAAAATTGTTTCAAGGTTTATTTTATACATAACATTAAAATTCAAATTAAAGCTTTTCATTATCATCATCAACACATAACTGTCCAACTATTGGTTCTGCTCTCTAAATGTCAATGGTATCGCTAATTGAGAACAATTAAGCCTTAGTTTACTGCGCTGGCCATGTATCGATTGGTGCATTTTACACAACTTTGAATATGAAACTTGAATTTTGAATAAAAAAATCTCACGTATGTAAATTTAATCACGATGTTCTCCTTGATCATTAAAGCAAGATATAACTATTTTCCTATATCAAAATATTTCGAAAAATCTGATGATATTCGAACTCCGGATCCACATATGAGAGACCAGAGTCTTAACTAGTAGGCTATCACTACTCGTCAAAAAAAGGTTATAATTACTGATGAATTCAAGTCTGCTGAGAGGTAACCAAGATAGTTATATAGCTGATTGCTAGCATTGATTCATGACACTATTTCAAGACAAGTACAAGTTTATTGAAGTATGTATATTAAGCCAAAAAAATCAACAATAATTTTCGTATGTAATCGTTACAATCAAACTCAATAATCATCAATTTTCCTATTTATGGTACAAGTTACTATGACAAGAGAGAAATTTGTTCATATTTCTATTAAAATAAAAAAAATGGTTGATATTTCCACCGGTGAACCAATTTGTAACAAACGAAATGAATAAAGATGGTTTCATCGAAGCACAAAACTTAATATTGTACAAAGTTTGTACTTTCTATTTTATTGTACCTGAGCTGCCGCCGCCAGCTTATCCCCGGGCATCCTACACGGTTATTAAATTTATACAGAAAGGCTAAAATATATTTTATTTATAAATTATAATTAGTAGAAAAGGCAGTCAAATGCTTGTTGGCCTACGCACACTAAAGGGTAAGTTTGATTAATATAAGAATAAATTATTTACAAAAATGATTCTGTTTTTAATAACGGGTAATACAGTATATAAACATTGATAGCTTAGTGGTAAGAATCCGGTTACACGGCGAGTCCTTTGGTTAGAATCACTGACAATAAGCAATTCTCATGATCGAAATGATACTAAAAGAAACTATTGCATGAAACATGCATACCTGAGAGTTCCCCATAAAGTTCTTAAAAGTACGCACTCGTATATTTGACCAATCCGTACCTTGTCCGTGAGCTGGACTATGAAACCTTCTTATTTCAAGAGGAGGAACGTGTCCAGAGGAACAGCAATGGGTTGTTGATTACATTTAAAAAGTATGGTAGTGTCGAATTGGTTTTAGGCAGAGTTTCCCTGCATCGATAACGACGTCCAATCGGACACTTGTTTATCGACAAACAAAATTTGCATATCACAAACTTTGGGCCATATACGATCCATTCCGTCGAGTAAAATCAACGGAAGTGTTCATGTAATCGTTTTAGTAAAAAAATACTTTCATGTTAGTCCGCCGTAAACAGTGTGCAATTCCCAACTGCACTTAGAAATAAGGCGACAATTTTAGTCCTAGGGTGTAGCAACACAATGATTTGCGAGGTCACGTAAGAATTCAGTCTTCTTTTAACGACACCGGCTACTTAACATCAGATGGCCTAAATGTTCGCTTAAGTCTCATCTTAATTTTTTACTCGCTCTAGGTGGTACGGCTGCTGGATAATCATATACAACCTCAAACAGGAGTGAAATAGCATTCAAGTTGTAGGTAAATGCGTTTCTTCTTCAGACGCATCTCCCATACAGAAATATAATAGTTGCTCTATGGTATATTATGAGGATAGCGGTGGTTCTCCCATTAAACTTTAGGTCTACCTTCTAAAGAACAACAATAAGGTAGGTAGCATAGTCGTCGAGAAGAGATCATTTTTGCAAACGATCTGTCCAGAATGAAAGGCATACGGCAAAATCTAAATCCTATAAAGGAATTAGATTACCTTACCTTGTCTTTGAAGTATAGTTCAAAATATTAAATAACCCCGAAACTCTGTGATGAAATCTTTGTCTGTTAATCCGAATAATGAACGTTGAAATTTCAATTAAACCGAGAATGACACGACGTTTACCTCAAAAGGTAATTAATGAGCGGCTCTTCATTAGGGATCAAGAACAAGCCACTCAACAGATTTGACACCAACCAGATGGTTAAATAACGTTTATTACAAAATGGGTTATTTTCAGTCGTCATTGTCTAGTTATTTTTAAATAGCAAATCAGCAGTCCTCCTGATGGTAATTGGAGACTCCTTCCCGTGGATATTCATGACCAATCCCTAGAGTACAGAAGTACCACTTGAAGTTAAATACAGATGTGTTGCCATTCCTTAAGACTTACTTAGATGGTGGTCTCATATCTAACCGAACCGGTAATCTCACCTTTAGTATGAAAAGCAAGAAATCCTTCACGTTGGGTTGGGTGAAGCGATGATACCTCTACGGTTTTTACTCTATCAGATCTTCCATTTTAACTTTGCAAACGAATTGATTGAGTTTTCTAAGTAGCGATTTTTTTTTACTAAATACCATAAATCTCGTTTTTTTAATGTTCGTATACACATATTACAATTCCATAAAGATTAATTGACTTTTTTTAGGTTTACATTATTGAGTTATATCCAGCCCTTAGGGCTGTGTTATTTAATTAGAACAATAGTGTAATAACAACGTAATATTCATAATTTAAGACCGTTTCAATCGATCACATATTACGCTTCAAAAGATATATTTGTTAAAATGACATCATTTTTAAAAATTGCTGACAATTTTCATACGTTTGATTCAAATTTCACCATAAGAAACAATTTAGTAAATAGATTACTAACGAAAAAAACTATCAGCCTAATGAGACCATTATTTTTAAGCCACTAACAAGAACACAACCATGGACTTCAACGATAAAAAGTTGAGTTATTGAGTATAACTTGCTACGGTATTTAAATATCTGAGTCAATTGGTTTTGTTGTATAACAAAATTTAAACTTCTAAACTCAGTTACTCAGGCGTACAAAGCCAAGCAAGCCACCAAGCTAATGAAAGTAGCTTCGTATTAACAGATTTAACTTCGCTTTAGAGTAGCCAACGAGCAGCCACTCTTATATAAATATAAGAGCTGAAAGCAAATAGTTTAAATATATTTATTTTTCTTGATACACCTTAAACTTGAAAGATTAAAAGGTTGAACTTCATTAAAAAAACACTTTGCGTTTCTAATGGAGTACTTTATCAACCCACCCTAGCCTTTTGGCGACAATATATCATATATACGAGAACAACAAAAAGTCAATTTATGAATAGTACCCATTATAGGACATGACCAACCAGGCGTCTATCGAGGAATATACCTACTTTACGGTTATGACCGTCTCGGTACAGATTTCATTAAGTATTATCGCCACAATGAAGCGTCATTTGAGCTGATTAAAGTACTATTGTCTGTTACCCTATCGTCAATCGCTTTAATGCCATTTTGTTCAGACTAAAAGGATTAAAAGATTATGTCGTAATGATAACCAGAAAACGTAATTAGAAGACATTTTTACATAAATATTTTTATATATATATTTGTTTTTGCAATCTATACAGAGACTAAATGTAGATTTTTATCTGATTGTCTGTTACCGTATCATGTGAAAACCACTTGTTCAATTTTATTATAAATTATTTTATTAAAACTTTTGACTACAACTTGTTACGTCTTATATGGCTTTGCGCAATAGTAAATTAGTCTCTCCTCCTAAAATCCACGATTGCGAAATCACGAGTACATCTAGTTTATTAATAAGCCGCAATCTAGCCGCATAAGCCACTCGATACCCGAATCTGCATTAAAATTCCGTTTATCGGTCGAAGTCTGGAATTACGTTGGGCGTGCGGCCCACTCGGCATATTCCAATCGCAATATCAAGGCAAAACAAACGAACGCTGTGTACATAATCACCTCTCTATCCTGCCAATCTCGATGTTCACATAGCGGGCCGCAGATCACGTAACCTATCAAGTGTCTATATAAAAGTATTAGCGCAGAGCGTGGTGAATGAATCCTAAGTGATCGAGGACAGGTGACTATTTATAAACTAGATATAAAATGACAATGTTGAAAAACCTATACAAATGGGAACAATAGGTGTATTCTATTTTAATTGACCTATCTTAACTAACAAATGTGTAGTCTTAACGAATATGTTAAAATTAAAAGTTTATTATTATGTGTAATAAATAAGAGTATGGTGACTTATAGCCTCAAAGATCATACAACCAAATTGCTGGGAGTATAAAGAAAATTTTGAAAATTTCACTCTAAGGGATTAAATTATGGAACTATTTTTTTTTAATGTTTCATAACATGAAGTCATACAAAAGTCACACAGAAGATGTAGCAGAAGTTAATAAAATATATTACGAATTTTTGATACTAAAATTAAGAGTGAAGTTTAGAATACATCCCAGTGTAAAACATCCAAATTGAAGATGAAATAAAAAATGAAAGTAATTTACGAGTAACATAACAATTGACCAAATCCTACTCTTCTCTTTGTTGTTTAATTGATGAATTTGAATTGTTTTTTATGCGAGGTGAGTTAAATAATCGCTGCAGCCCATAGACATCTATGTATATACAATCTCAAGAAGGATTAAAGGGCTATCTGAGATCGTACGTAGATACGTTGCTACTGTTTAGGTCTGAGATGGTCGCTTCACATTTAAGTGTAGCCGGCAACCGCTCATTAACCGAAACACTAGTTGCTTAAGGCAGATTATGTAGGCTGCGGTGGTACCTCCCCGGTCGAACTGTAGTGATGTAACAATAAATATCCTTTTAACCCTGATCAACGTTTACATATTGATGAATATAATAAGTTAAAAAAGGTGATTTCGCAGTCATGTTTTTCATTTTATTTGCCTTTTTAAAACGTACAAGATCACTTTATGTTAAAAGGACACAGAAGACGTATCAAAGGCAGAGCTTTCACGTTTACGATGCCCACGTGAAATGCGATGGTATTATTTGCCGGGACAAATGTATCGTAAAGCCTATAATATAGTGTATTTGTAAATGGTATTTAACAGGCCGTAAAGCCGACGACAAATACGAAACTCTATACATAATCCTTTAATCTGTATAAACTCATAAGCCGTCATTTATTATGCGTTTGATTTATAATTTACGTAAGTCGATAAACCAATAGTCGAAATGTAATCCTATCATATCAAATAGGGAAACCAATGGCCCAGTTTCATCCCGCAAACTTAAACTCTAAGACAAATGTAGGGACAATTTTCATCCATGAGGTCCGAATGTCAAAAAAAAATTAAATCAATTACTTTTGATCGATGTTACTAGTGGCAAAAAGTCTACTTTTTATGTTGCATACAGAATTGCGATCGCTATGCCCATAATCGTCTGTGACCGTTATTATGTAGAGAATGAATTTTGTTTTGAATTGTTTTTTGTTTTGCACGTCTTATTCGAATTCTATATGCCTGTTTGTCCCGACAAATATTAAAAAAATAGAGCCAATTTCAATTACGCTTTTAAATAACTATAAATGACTTTAAGCAAGTATTTTAGAGAAATTAAGTGAAAACTGAAAACTGCTGAATATCTTTGTATAGTATACTCAACATATATTTGATGTACGATAATGAAAGGATTTTCTTAATTATATTACATGGTCTTCTACATGTGACACTTAAGATAAAATACAAATTTTCCTTGCGAATACCCTCTAGTGTATATCAATTATTAATAATGTTGATCTAACAGATCTTAACTAATCTTTATTTTATTTTATTCGCAATTATTGTCAAGTATCACCATCAACCCTTTACTGGCCCGGCCCTACTGCTGATTCTTCTCTCAGATTGTAAAAGGTTTCCACAAAGTTCACCACTCAACGAAAGAATATTCTTTTATATATAACAAAAAGTATATTTTTATTCACAAAATAAAAGAACATGTTAACAGAAGTTTTTATACATACGTTTGTGAGAAAATTCGTGATACGTGACAATAGTTGTAATAAAAATAGTATTTTACATTTTCTTATCTGAGATTTTAGCAAATATTCAACTTGCGAACTTACAATCTATTGGACTATAGAATAATTGATTGAGATTATTTAAGGAGTAGTTCTTTAAAGTAATCTCTATAATTAATAAAACTTTATTTATTTTACTTATTTACTACTACTAAGCGAGTACTTATTAGTCGAAAAATTTCCGAAAACTTACCTAATGAAATTAATTTTGTAAAGTGATCAAATCTTGTTTATTTAGAAATATGCATGAATTATCACACACTATACAATTTGTTTCTCAGTAACAGGTCCCATAATTGCAATAACTTATGTCAACCTATTTCATGTGTTTGGAGTTTGTTTCACAAAACCCTTACGATTTCGATAACATTTTATCGACCAACTCCAAAAAAGGCGGTTTTCAATTCGTTTTGTTTTAATGTTTGACACTGCATAAATGCAAATAGTAAATGATGGAGTCCCTTACCATTTATAAAATTATTTTTTATTTAGATGGGATACTTGCTCTTCGGCCCCGTTTAAATTTAAAGAGAAAACACTACCCCTAAGAGGGAAAATAGAGGGCACGAAACTCTTGTAGTTAAGTTAAATTAGTAGCAGTGAATTCTAATCTAACTTTGTATTAATTTGTAGATACAAATATCACCAAACCATTACTCTCTGACAGCTGGGTACGGCTCTATAGTCAGAATGAGATTAGGATTAGGATTAGGCCATTAGTGTACCACGCTGGCTAAGTGCAGATTGATAGACTTCACATACGTTTGAGAACTTTAAGGTAAATTCACAGGAAACCACGTTCCCTCATCTAGTTTTTCTTCACTGTTAAAACAAATGATTAAGTTCTTCCAGAGGTGCCAGGTATAAGGGCTCAGGAATTCAAATTCCGGAATCTTAATCACAATTATGTTATATAACGGGTAATCACGATTAAACCTTTTTGATATTCGTTTCAACGTGACCACGAGCCATGCCATACAACTGGTTTGAAATATCGGCAATTAAAATAATCGTGAGTACCCACTATATATAAAATAATCTAAAAACTCCGCGATATTATTCATTTAAGTTTGTATGTTACTCACAGGGCTATCACTTCCAAATTATTTTGGCTGTACAAATATTGAAATAGTCGATAATAAATTTTAATTCAACAAATCTATTTGTAATATTATGAAACAGTGGTTTGTCTTTGAACTTTACTATTCTCTAATTACTCAAAGGAATTTGAAATTAAATCTATTTTCAAGAGACAATTATTGTGGACGACCAAAATTCTGTTTAAGCCATCTTACACTTATTATACTTTGTTACTCTATATTTAGTTATAAACTCATTAATTATTAAAATAACAAGATGAAACAAGCAATATTTAAAATAAAAAATACGAAAATAATGTTGTAAAATCTAAAGGGAGTCCGTGCCCATGCGGCATGGTATTGCTATTAATTCATTGCAAATGTTATAGTATTTTTTACTTTGGAAGAAAAGCAAACGATCATGTAGACCATCAGATGGTAAATAGTCCCAGCCGCTCATATAGATGTACATGTAAGCGACTTCATGCTAAATGGACACCCAGAGACCACATTCACATCTGAAGTCGATCATCGATGTGTTGCCTTTTCAGAGGACTTATATGGGCCCCTCATGTGAAAGTTATTTTGAGGATAATTCTATGAAGATAATACATCAGCAAATGACTATGTTATTCAATTATTATTAGTGGTCACTGCTACACATGGACATGTTACTCTATTCTCTGTAGAACAGAAGTTCTTCAACCGAAACTCAGAAATCCCTTCACACTACAACAAGAAATGATGTATGATATGCTGCAAAAAAAAGTAGGTGCCAATTGAAACTTATTTTTAAACCACCGAAATTCTTCCGTAAGTTTAACATTATTACCTGTAATAACAAACGGAATCGAATGATTAAACGCACGAAATCCTCATGATACGCCCCAAGCGATCTCTTTCCCAACAATCAACAACGCTTGGGATTGCGTAAATTGTTGTAACTATGAGCACTTTGATGAGATTATGTTTATCTGTATAATATTTTATCTAAATAAGCGGATATAACTTAATTAGAACTTGTAAGACATCTGTGGAAATCGATCCTTATCTTTCACTTGGGTAGCAACTTTTTATTACCATGTAACCTAAAATAAGAAACCCTTCAAAGTATCATTGAATTTATTAATCATTCTGTCGACAAAAGTAATAAAATGGCTGTTTAGCGGGAATGGAAATTATGTCTGGTGGTGGAAAAGGTAAAAAACCATAATAATTATTTACAACATATATTTTCACTTTTTTTGTGTTTTGTGTTATTTTTTTGATTTTTCAAAGTTGTTTTATTATTATGATTTTTGCCATAGTTCTCAATTCAAGCACATAAAACTCCCACAACTGGGCACCTGTCCTTCTCCACAACTGGAGGAAGATACTCCACCATGCTGCCCCGTTATCTACTTATAGAAATACGGGTTAATAGTCAACTCAAAAATCGAATGCCGCAAATGCCGAATAACGCCGCATAGGTCTTCGACAAAGTTTAACGCTTGCGATCTATTGATAACAATTGCTACCGATTGCTTTCACGTGTCTTCCGAAACATATAAACGCGAATAAAATTTTGAATGGACATGCATCCAACTACCGACCGCGTACCGAAGTTTCATAACTTTGACGACATTGTACACATCGTGTAAATTGGTAAAATTTTACTTTGAGATTCAGATGTGAAAAAATTCAGAAAATTATGAAAGGAAAAATAATAAAACTATCACATATGGTTTTAAAGTACCATCATCACGAAATTCGTTCATTTTACTATGCATCAGGTACTCACAATTAATGACTTTTGAATGCCGCTATTTCCATACTGTAGCATGTATCGTAGTTCGAAACTGGTGCAAAATATCGGCAATAAAACATTCCCTACTCATTACACAGTAAAATGTAAAAACTATCCCAAACGTTAAAACGACTCATATACCGCTGAAATTAAATTTCATGAGTGGTTGAAAAGTGGTGCCTAATAATTCAATTTTACCGTAAATACGTAATATTATTCCCAGTAGAAATGCCGTAAGTGAATAAATGTTAATTAAAATTGTTTACTTGGCACACCTAATGTACTATCATGTTCACTGTAAAATTATTAAAAGGGAGCCGAGTGGGTTGTCAGTGACAGATTCTCGATGCATGGGAGATCCAGAGCCGTGAAGCCTACTGCAGTTTTAACTGACAACTAACAGTTTATTGGAAAACTTCCCAATTTTTAGTTGTAACAAAACTGTAGATTTGGAATCAAAGACTGCAATAAAAAGATGGCGCTAGAGTCTTTAACAAAAAAACTGTCGATTTAGAATCTAGTTTGCATAATCTATACATTAACCCAGATTTTGTAAAATTTAATATCATCAAACCGAAATGCTTTAATTGATTGTGTTAGCAAAGTCAATCATTCGCACGAAGTCTATTTTACCCACACTTTGTTGTTCTTAGGAGAGGGGTATCCTCCCTCTGCCTGCCATTAAGTAATATAAGAAAAGAGAAAATTCTGCACATTAGTCCTTTTTCAATTAATTTTCCAGTTATCCACAGTTTCTTTTTTAAGCGCGTGTATAGTTTTACTCTAGGCTGGGGTTGCCAACATTGATGTAGGGTTCGAATCTCAGGCCTCCTTTGATTTTTCATTGCTGCGTGTATATTGGGGATAACTTATTTCTTATTTTAACGGTAAAGTAAAACTTCGTTAGGAATCCTGCATGCGTAAGAATTTCCCATAAAGGTCTTAAAGGTAGAAAAGTATACCAGTTCGCTTTTGGCCCATGTGGTATCTTTTATTTCTGAAGCGACCCGTGTCCATTAGGTAGTGAGGCTACAATGAATTGACGATGATAACAATAAAATGACGAAGCAAGAAAATAGCTATATTTAAAGTATCTTTATCTAATATCAGACCTTGCTGAAGATCAACTGTATATCTATAATTTAAAAGCGTGTAAAGTTAACCAAACCGAAATTAGTCAGCATGCTAGGTTGTAAACTAACCTTTTTCATTTTTAGAATAAACCCATGCCCAGTTGTGGGAATAATGAGTTGATAATGAGAAAAGCGCATATCGAACTACGCATAGTTCAGGGTTCTGTGGTAGATATGATTGTCTAGTTCAAATTAAATGCACGCAATATTAACAAAATATTAATACTTGCCAAATATTAATTTTAAGGGCAAAAGTAAAATTAAATCTCATACTTCTCTAAGAAAGGGACCAGCCGAGAGTATTGTTTATCTCAAAACCTTCACAACACAAATTATACCTTAATTCAAAATTTAATAATAACGTTTTAACAAAGGTCTTTTTAAATTGAAAGGTTCCACAAAGTTACTAAATAATTATACTAGACCGTTCATAAACAGATAGTTTTAACGTTAATGTATATTAGATAAAACATTCCAGAAAATATTTGATGTACAGAGACGACTTATTTAAGAGTTTTATTAATTAATTATACATCATTCTTAATTTAATTTAATTTTTTACTAAGTATAAAAAACATGTTTTTTAAGTTTTATGTTATGGTTAATTATATGTTCAAAAAATAATTAAAGTATGTACGAATATATAATAATAATAATAATTCGATAGTACAAAACATTCTAATAAATCACGCAGCTATTTTTTTACCTTAAACTTATGTATATAATAATAATAATAATAATTCGATACTACAAAACATTCTAATAAATCACGCAGCTATTTTTTTACCTTAAATCTATGTATATTTGAAGAAAATAACGACAATATATTAAAAAATCATGCAGATGTTCGTCTTATACTTATATCCCGTTGGATTGGAATTTACAAAATTTCAGGATTATGGTTTCAACGATTTGTTCTATGGGTTAACCTTTGTATCTCTCATCTTTCTCTTTTATATATAGAATACTCATTTTAATAAAAATTAACCAGGTAATATGTTAATACAACTGGCGTGTAAGGAGACCAAAGGTATAGATATACAGAAATAATATATGTAAAAAATTTGGGGCACATTGGATCAGTGGTTGACGTGTGAAAGAGACATAAACATTTATTAGTATTACACCAAGCTTTATCCTTATCATGATAATGGTAAGAATAGTAAGGATGTACAATATTTCTAAGGAAAACTTGAAAATTGCTCTGTCACTCCTCGGTACCAAGTAAGTAGTTCCAAGCCAAGTTCCATCACTATTACCATCGACAAATTCAATTTACCTGTAGCCGAAATGCAATTTTTCCAGATAACGTTATTGTTTGTGTTCGTGACAGTCGTCGACAAAATGTTCTTATACATTCGTTAGGTAAACCTCAGAATATAAATATATTCAGAACCCGCGATAAGAATATAAAATAAAGTACATTAGCGACCTGCTAAACTGGGCCGTTTTCAATCTATATCTTTTATTGAGTCAATTTTTACTATCTTTCCTTTCTTGATTCAAAAAGTGATAGAGCCTGTACGATTCAAATTCGACCACTATCAAACCATTTGTAATGTTACGCAAATCTTGCGTTTTCGTAGAAAAGTGTTGTTATCGATTCACTTACACAAAGCAATCACAGTCCTCAGGACAAGGAATGCGTTGTATATCTATAACTAGCGACCCATGCCGGCTTCGTACGGATGCATTTACGACACGTTACAAATCTTTTAAATTCTCCGCTTCGGTCTACTATTTTATACACACAAACCTTCCTCTTGAATCCCTCTGTCTAATGTTGAAAACCGCATTTAAATCCGTTGCGTAATTTGAAAGATCTAAGCTTACAGACGGCGGGAAAATACGTTGTTTTACTATGTAAAGATTACAAATGGGACTCTTGTTTTATATAAAATTGATTACACGTTTGCGCGGCTCTTACCTCTTACTAGCAGATAAACTATGTGCTCGTTCACTGCTTTAAATTTTAGAATACAAAAATTCCAAGAAGAATTTATTCTTAAATAAAATTCCAGGCTTGTAGTAGGAGCAATAAGGAATATTTTGAGTTCACAACTTCGCTCCCTTAGGTTCTGACATTTGCTTCTAGCAAGACTGCAACCAATACAGGAAGAGTCTGTTGAGTACTTAACTTCTCGATAGCTCATATGAATGTATCCAGTTTAAGTTTATGGTATAATCCGCCGTAAAGCATTACTTATGTTTCGGTTGGAGAGATGCGGTTGCCGATTACCCTTTGAATGGCGACCATCTTACTCCTCAGGAGTAGCAACGTATCTACGTTCGAGCTCAGATCGGGTTTCAGTCGTGTTTGTGGTTGTACTTGGACGTCTATGGGCTATTACTTAACATCAGGTGGTTTGCATGCTCGTTTGCTACTCTTCTCACATAAAAAATTGATGTCGATTAAACGCAAATTAGCTTCCAGTGAGAAATGACAATGATGGTAATCCCTCTGGCCGCGCTATGTATTTACCACCGTGCGATACCTAACATCTATCAATTCAAATTCTGCATGAAACATGAAGATACCCCCGTTTCATGTATCAACGGAATGTAAAATACGAATAGCTGACATTTGCACAGAAAGGTAAAGTCGCAACGGAGGCTTCGCTATAAACTAGAAGATCCCAAAAATAAAATCCACATAACACTGTTACAGTGTGAATGACAATCGAACGGTATAAAACTGTTCGACGAAGGAATACTAAGTACTTCTGCCCATGAAAATGCTGTCAAATCTTTATTACTACTGAGAATTTGCGGAAAATAGGACTAGTCCTAGTTCATATTTTTGTATTTGTCGTAAACATTCTTTATTCCTATTTTTCTGCAGAGGTACTTCCGTTCATATTTTTAAATGTAAAATAATGTACGTATATACATTATATTTAGTACAATAATTTCATTAATTTATAGACTGCACAACAAATATATGAACAGGCTTTTATTATCATTAGTTTAAAGGTTTTCATTATTTTTAAAGTAATGTCATCGCGGAATTTATATATTTTCTTATGAAACTGATTCACGAGTAGTAAGAAGTAGTTCGCGATGTTAGTAAGAGCGAATCATTGACGAGAGAGTGAAGAATATTATAATAATCTCAAAATAGGGAAAAATTATATATTAATAATTCTGTCAGAAGGTCCTTAACTAAAAGTCCTACAACTCCTTAAACACAAAACACATTTAACTAATTTAATGTATTGTAAATTAAGTAACACCTAAATATCCTTAAAGTTCATATTTAACAACGGGGGTTTCGGGGTTTTGAAATTCACCATTAATTTTTTTAAGTTAGATGTGCGTTAAAAATATGTTCGTTTGCTTTAAAGATGGAATCAAATCACAAAGAAATTTACATTAGCGTCCTCCATATAATTCTTAAAGGTAGGTTAAGCCTACTAATCAGCGCTTGGCCAGGAGGACTTTAGTCTGGATTGTGATTGTGATTAGCTTTTCGTTTAAAGGGAGAAATCATATCCAGCAGTAGAAAAGTAATGGCTTGGGAACTGAAAGTTACTCTCATTTCCACTAAATGAAGCCTGGTATATACAAGACCAACCATAATAGGTGTACATGTCGGTGTCGTACGGTACTTCCGTCAGTGAGCACGTAGTGCAAAATGTCAATTGCAGTAACTGATGGACAGGCGGTCTAACTGTCCGCTTAGTCACTTGCCTTATTAACTAGCGAACACCTGCTTTAATACTAATTTCATCTTCGAACGAAAATATATTTTATTGAAATAGGAAATGGTTTTTTTAAATGGAATGGTAAGAAGTTTGGTCATATATCAAATAAGGTTAATTTATTCTGTAGTTATATAAAAAGTGCCAACGATTACAACCGACTTCGTAAACACTGTAACGTAAACGATAACGTTCACATACTTTTGAGAATTATATGTAAAACTCAGCAATACCCACAATGTTTTCATTCACAGTTCAAATATTCATTTGTAGTACGAACATACATTTTAAAAGTCCGAGGTGCATGTTAGGGATCTGAATATAGATTTCACGTGTGTTTAACTAGACCATTACCACAAGGTACATTAATATTAATATTACTATCACCATCATTTTTACAAGATTATATGTTTTTGTCTATTTTATGGTATACAATACAATAATACTTTATTGTATTGTTGTTCAATCCTTGTTAATATGTTGGTGGGTAGAACAAAATAATCCGCCAGCGTTGTCTTTTAATGTCGCGTCTA
>DWON01003175.1:0-18600 GCA_018251015.1 Phocides pigmalion okeechobee
AAACAGGAGTGCGAGGCAGAGGGGTCGGAAAAGTGGAAGACCAAATAGGAGATGGGCTGATGACATAAGAAGCCTCATTTATGATTCTGACCACAAATTCTTAAAAACATAATAATTAAAAAATTATATTCCGTTTGTCATCGGTCTTTTGTTTTGCTTTAATAAAAAATCAATAATACCTCTTCAAATATTTTTGATTGAAATGTATCATGATTGCAGGCTTTTACCGTAATAGAGTGCTGAGAATTTTTCCGCCGTCTTTTTTCTCCTGGTCAACCATAGCCGTGCCCATGTACTTATTTAACATAGTATCGTTGGTTCATTGGTTGATTGTTAAGTGTATGTAAATATTTTATAGTGAAATAAAAATTGGAATTCGAATTAGGCTTTTCCTTCTACATAATTGTCATACTTAATACTGCAATTATTACAATAATTACAATTATAATTAATAATTTCAAGTTATGTTGCATGATTTAAATGAATTTGGAAAAATATGGCATAGAGAGAGGAATCTATACAAGGTTATTTTTTAAATTTATACTTTATAGCATAAACCTCGTAGAATAAGATACGTTGCTAATCCTGAGGACTAACATGGTTGCCTCGCTAACAAGTGTAGCCAGCGACCATCTTTCTCCAACTGACACACAAGAATTACTTTACGGCTGAAGACGAAGGTGGTGGTGGTACTTTTACAGCTGAACTAAGTTGGTTCTACTATACCGAACCTAGCATGGTTTGCTCCAAATCTCCCTTAATCGTGGGAGTATTAAAGTAATCCCAAATAATACGCGGGACTATAACCTAAGCCCTATTGTAGGGGCTCACGAAAATCGATTGATGCTAACTAGATTCACGGGTTGGCGTGACGTATTCATTCATTCTCCGAGATGGTAGCCTGCGGGACGCCGCGCCGCACGCTTTGTGTTGCCAGCAGCCACGAGCGGGTCGCTTCACACTCTGCAGCTTGCTTATGAAATCAAATATTTTTCTAGTTCGAATTAACATAAGAGTATATATTCCATCTAATGAGGAACAGTCAAGTATATGTTCACACTGTCTGAAATCATAGTATTCTTCTAAATTCAAGTAGGTTAAGAGTATGCAGTACATATAATAAGGAATTTCCAAGTTTACGTTCGCACTGTCTTTTTAAAGATATCAAAGTTGTAAAAGTGTACGCAATTCGTCGAAGTATAAATGTTACTAAATATTTTTTTTAAATCGAAATAGCTTAAGAGTATGTAGCCCATGTAATGGTGAATGGTCACAGTATACGTTCACACTGTCCTCCTTTTAAGAGATAAAAGAGTATGCAATCCATCTAATCATAAATAGTCCTAACATAGAGTCGCTATTAAATGGAGCCATTTATAAGACTAAACGATTCATTTAGTAGTTAATCAACTTCACGATAACTGGTACCTGATGATCGTTATCTGTAACCATTTGGACGGATGTACACGTGAACTAACTATTAGAACAGAAAGTGAATTCATTTTGGTTCATTAAGTTAGGTAGCTTATTACCATCATGGGCAGGGTTACAGTTTTAACCTTAGATAGTAAACGCCTGTTGTAAAAAAATTAAATTCTTTCATAACAATATTGCTAATATTTTGTTCTAGCTTTTGGCTGTAGCTTTAGTTACGCAAAAGTCTTTAAATCTGTTTATTTTTATTTACTGACATGCAGAACGGTTTGTTAAATCTTAAAGTTATCGACAACAATCATAAAAAATTAAAAGGAAAAACAACAAAAATACTACAATTACATATTTATACATTAAAAAATAAACATTAACTAAGTGAAATTGTATAGCCTTAACTTGGTACAAATTAGCGACTGGCATTTTATTATCTTACTCTTATTTAATCAACTTTCAAAATTTCGTCCATAGTGCTCACTTACGATATAAAATATAGCTTAAATTTCAGGACTCTAAGTTGAGCGGTATCGACTGTGCGTTGAACTGTGTTTGTCAGTCACCTTAATATTTTATATAATATATACCATATTTGATTAGAGCAATATGGCCCCAGATAGTCTAGAACCTATCGACCTAATCTGGGGCCCCATCGCATCGCCGACGGTAGGCCGTCAGTGTGGATAGACGCTGCGGCACCTTCTGAATTATTTATAAGTAAGTACTTTATGGGATGTTGTTTTAGGGAAATTCGTACGGGTCTAATGAAGGGCTCCTCTTACAGATGGCGAAATGTTTTCGCTGCAAAATTATTTTAATTTAATCCACTTTTGGTAGTCATTTAAAAACCGAAATTAGCGATCTTTTTCAAAATTGGCATCGACACAAAACTGTTTAAAAACGGTATATCTAATACGTGACAATTATAATTAATATACATATTTTCTTGGGCGTACTAGAAGAAAACACATCAGTCATATAAAAATGATTTCATAGGTTTCAATACAGGATTTTTTATTGATTTATAGTAATTAATGTATTAAATGCATTTTGTTTTAAAAAATATATTTTTGTACAGTTTATAGATTTCCTCTTGTTAAGCACTTTCAAGAGCCCTAGCATTCCAAGAATTTTCAAATTAGCAATTAGCTCGTATGCCCCAAAAAAAACGCACAAATTGAATATCGGGAATTCTTAATGACTAATTTTGGTTTAATTCAATGACATTTCATATAAACAACGCAACATTCGATGCAAACGACAATCGATATTTCGTTTCGCAGTGTCGAGAAGCGTCGTTTCGTTCCACGTTCCGCTGTAGAGCCAGGCCTATATAAAGTACTCAGGGCCTGTTCAGTTAGAATTTTGTGTGCGAGCAACCCTTGGTCGCACATGCGCGGTGTGGCCAGGTCGATAGGCCGCGGCCGCCAGTCCGCGCCGCGCCGGGCCTTCGCGAGCCCGCGCCGCGGCCATGTCGGCGCGGAAGTCCTACGCGCTGCTCGCTCTAATTGCGATTGCTACACTAGGAAATGCAGAGAAAAGCAAGTTCTGTAAGTACATTTATTACTTTTAGAGTAAGATGCTGCGTTGCCGCCAATTAGCCGTCAGACCCGTGATGGCGGGCCGCAAGGAGTTCGCGGTTATAACTGACTCAATGACTCCATTTTGAAGCGTTTTCGCGTTTCTTGGCATCGGCTGTACTTTTGCAGGGTATCTGGACATTTGTATAAGTGGTAGTCTACGTCTTATCCATGCCCTTAAAATGATATATAGTAAGTACTTACACTATGGCAATTAACCTAAATCTCGTTTTCATGTCAGAAAATGCGTTATTTCATCAAGTGCATCAATTTTCATCTATATATTTTATGTACATAACCAATTGATTTTCTCTTTGTGACAGTAAAGCGAGGATATTTTGAAATAATTACTTTCACACTAGAAAACGATACAACGTTTTCTATATTCTATACACTATTCTATAAAAGCTATATTATTATCATGACTTCATTTGTAAAATCTCTCTGTAAAGAATACAGTTTAAAAAAACGAGCGCGCCGTCCTTACGTCCAACCCGCGAGTTACTGCAGTTTTATTGTCTTGTTTTATACGTTGGTGTAATAGATATGTGCAAAGTAGTGTCTAAGAACAAAACGTTGCATGTCGATATCAGGTTCGAATGTTATAATACTTTTATGAAACATGGGAACGCAACGAGTGTTCCTTCCCCGTTATTTATTGCGGACCTTTACCTCACTTCGAAAGTATTGATGTCCAAAGCAGTTGTTTTAAGGCTATTTTGAAATGAAAAAATATGTTTTTTATATGTGAAGCGTATAAACGAGCATGCAGGCCATAATGTTAAGTAGTCAATGTAACTTATGGAAATTTTAAACTCAAACTAAAATCCTATCTAAGCTCGTAAGTAGCTACTACCAAGGACTGAGACGCACGACCCCATCCGAGGGGTATTTGACCCCAGGAGAAAATGCCCGGGTAAAGACGGAATCCTTGAGGGCTGAATAATCTCTACCTATCTCCTCCACCACGTGAGCTGAGTTCATTTGGGTAAGAGTAGCAGATTAGGAAGTAAGACGTTCCCTTTTTCGGCCAAGGGCTGAGATGGAAGAAGGACGCTTCGCTTCTAAGTGAAGTCGGCGACCGCACCCCTGGAACCTAAACAAGAGTTGCTTCACGTCGGATAATGAAGTCGGCGGTTAGAATTTTCCGGTTGACTATAGTTCTACCGTCTGTCAATTGTAATGGTTATTTTGTTTACCAAGTTAAATAGTTCAATAAGGTGGTCGTTATGTCTGACCGAATAGTCCATGAGATGGGTGCAAATTTCGTCAATCTTTTCTTCTCAGGCTTACACATAATGCTTCAGAGTTTTATCACGAAACCTCATGAATGACAGCCATATTTCCGTGAGTGGGATTAATAGCGGTCCACACACGAAAGTTACAAAAATTGCCGTCATAGTCCCTTTAGAGACTTCAAGATTTACCTCTCTGAAGCATTTTACGACTTATTGTTTACAGGAAATTGGTCATGAAAATCTGTTACAGGTCTGTAATAGGTGGAGCAAAGAAACCGTGCAACTCGAACGCCCTTATTCCGCCGTATTCATTGCGGCTCCATCCCATTATCTTATGTTTGACCGTATCTTTTTAATACCTCGACGTACATACGTACACACACTTGACGATGGGAGAACTATAGTTCTACCGGGGAGGTACAACCGCCGCCCTCGTAATCTGCCGTAAATCGTTACTTGTGTTTTGGTTGGAGAGGTACGGTTGCCGACTACACTTTGAAGCGAGGCGACTAACTCAGTCCACTGGAGTAGCCACGTATCTACATATGTTCGAGCTCAGATAGGATTTCAGTCCTGTTTGTGGTTGTAAGTGGATGTCTATTGGCTGCGACTACTTAACATCAGGTGGTTTGCTTGCTCGTTTACTACTCTTCACACAAAAAATGAGAGAGTGAGCCCTGGTCAGCACGCTCGTAAACACGGGGCGCCAATTAATCAGAAATTATGTAGTGTTTCCACTTGGAGATCAAAGTAGCACTTCGTTCTTAATGCAGTGAGTGCCCCCTACAATCGCTCACAAGGCTAGATCCTGCTGCGCTTGTAGAAATTTCTAGTTAAGCTCATCTCTTTATCATAGTTAATAGTATCAGACGTTACGTAGTGAAAATCCATGCTATTAAGTAACGTTAAAACAACTTTGCGACAATCTGCTACCACCATGTAAGTAGTTTAATGCATATATTTCATAAACGTGAAATACATACCATCATACATGGTGATAGCGGATAGTTGCAAGGTAGTTTTAACGCAACTTAATGTTTCTTAATCATATGTGAAATAAAACACTATAGTATTTTACATTACTGTTATAAGATAGATGGTGGTGTCTTCGGAGTTGAATGACGAAGGCTTTATAAACCCTTAAAAAGTCTGTTGAGCGTCTTTACAAATGAAGCGTGTGAGGTGAGCGCCCTAATTTCGTGTCTTTCATTGCGGCCCAATTCTGTATCGTGTCAAACGATCATGCAAGCTACTGGTTACTATATAACGGGTACTCACGATTGACGCTTTTTAATTGAAGATATTTTAGATAAGTTGCTTGGCTTATGGTTACAGCTAAAGTTGGTTAGCCTTTTTTTGCACATGCATGGCTTGTGGTCGCGATTAAATTGCGGTGGCGGAGGAAACTTGATTAGGCACTGGTTTAATTTCTTTGAAACCTCGTTTTTATTGCCCTCGTTTTATTATTTAAAAAAGTTTTATTTGCATTTCTTAATAAAAGTTTTTGAATAAATTAGATATATTTTTCATTTGAGAGTCTGAGCTACCTTTTTATCACCTTTTAGCACTTTAACCCTTCCAGACATTCACTTCAAAATATATATTTTTTAACTTACTTTTCAAATTTTGTACACAGTAGTACAGAGTGCCTGTATCTCTGGTTCGTTATAGACTATACATATACTAGGATATGTATTACATTGGATCTGAGCAGTGACCGAAAAATAATGATAAATGCAATAACTGCCTTTTAAGCAATATTTTTCAAAATACTCATTGCTATACAGTTTACAGATTGTAGCGTCTAAGCTATATTTAGCAGATAAGTTAGCATGATAATGCTAGTAACACTAAAATTGAAAATGATTAAATATCCGAATTAATTGTTGTGACAATTCCATTCTACTGACCGTACTATATTAATTTATCTCTACACAGTGTGAAACAAATTCTCTGCTCGCCGCCTGTACGCTTAGACCTTTCAAACTATACAACGGATTTTAATGCGGTTTTCATCAATAGAGAGAATGATGTACTTTATAGAGCCTTTTAGAGATATCCTGATCCATCATATTACGCAATCTTATAATACTTCAAAGTAGTTAAGCTGCATTCAAATCGACTGATCTCTTTAAATTGCGATGCCACAGTGATACAAAGAAACAAAATACAGCTACAAATACAAACATAGCAAAAACACAAAAAAATGCTATAGAAGTACCTTTTTTTGTGCAAAGTTTAAAACAGCACGTATTGCATAAAGTTTAAAATAGTACATATTGCATAAAGGTTAAAATAGCAGATGTTGTGTAAAGGTTAAAATAGCAGATGTTGTACAAAGGTTAAAATAGCAGATATTGCATACAGGTTAAAATAGCACATGTTGTATTTGGGTTTCAGCGGCGAATAAATAACAAAAAGGCATTCATTCGTACGTACAATATATTGTTTCTACTTGGATATTAAAACTGCACCCTTCGTATCGGGATCGCGTAACGGCAATATTGTAGAACCTTTATATTATGAGCATGTGATATACCAAAGTACATCAATGGCGTATCCTTTATCTATAAAAAAGGATAAGGATAAAGGGGCGTATCTTAGGACATATGTATGTACATATATTAACTAACAACTCGGCCCAGCTCGCTAGGGTAATAGCATTTATATTTATTTACATATTTTTTCTTTCACACATCCAATCATTACCTAGTTGCAAAAACTAACAATTAGAAACATTTATTTCGGACGACGACTGAATTTCTACATTAATTTTACTATTTAATTTCTCGCCCAATTTACAAAAAACTTAACTTATTATGCACTAAAACCTTCCTTAGGAATCACTCAATCTTTTGTTGTAAACTATGAGAAAATCTGTCCAGTACTTTTTGAGTTTATCGCAAACAGACAGACGCGTCGGGAGACTTTGTTTTATGATATTTAGAGATAAAATATTTGAATTTAAATACTGACATAGCAGTAAGCAATGTTTCAGTTTATATATGAAGGTTACTGGCTCCTTAGTGTCCGTGCGAATGAGGGCGCTTGAGGATACCGCGCACTTCTCGACGTTTTAAATTTATTTTCCACATACGTATTTTTTTCCATGTACACTTTTTTCCCTATTTCAATATTTATTTTTACGAAGATCTACAAATTTCTACGTTCTGACTGTTGTGAGGCCGTGGTAATGAGAATATTAAAATTGTAAGGTTTATGATTTCGACAAATTACATATTTATTTTGTTAATGAAATTTCCGTATTTTCCTAATACTTTTATACTGATAGAACTAGCCACCAGTTCGACCCTGGAGGTACCAGCGCCGCTCTCATAATCCGCCGTAAAGCATTACCTGTGGTTCGGTTTGAGAGGCGCGGTTACCTGCTACACTTTGAAGCGAGAGGACCATCTTAGTCCTCAGGGGTAGCAACGTATCAGTTCGAGCTCAGATAGGATTTCAGTCGTGTTTGTGGTTGTACGTGGATGTCTATGGGCTGCGACTACTTGACATCAGGTTGTTTGCAGGCTCGCTTGCAACTCTTCTCATATAAAAAAAAACTTATTTAATTGAATACCGGAGAAACGGGAGAATATAAAAATCGATGATAGACTTTAAGTTAGTCTTTTAGTTTTTATGGAGTTACTGTCCATGGGCAGCAATGACCACTTATCGTTAGGTAGACTGCAGGTTAAAAGAATATAAAGTGGTTTTCCACAACCATCTTAGTCCTCAAGAGTAGCAACGCATCGACTTGTAGTAATCGTTCATCGTAGTTACCTCAAGGTATTGATTGTGTTTCGACCTGGATGGAATGCAGTGGCCAGTTGCCTTTAATTAGATTGCTCGTTCGTTTGCCACTCTTTTGACTTAAACAAAACATAAAATGTTTGTTTTCCACTTCATTGTCATAGCACAGAATTTCATAGCGTTTATAATGTCGTGTTTGGGGCCAGGACAGCGTTTGTGGTACATTATTATGCATTTTATGACGCTGGGCTTGGCAGCGCTGTGTAGCGTTTGTGGTCGGCAACTTTATGATGATTATGACTCAATTCATTTATATCTACAACAACTATTTGTTTAATTTGGTACTGGGGCCCGCGATTTTATTAACGTGGGCTTAAGTTTTCGGGTTTTTCCCTATTTCTAGAAACAAAGTGCTCATCACATACTTACGTTCAAATTGTTTAACTTAAACATTCGTTTAGTAGTCGTTTATAAGTATTAGTATTCACTAATACTTATAAATACGAATTCTAATACGAATAAGTTAACTGCAATACATTAGTGAAAATGGTTAAACCTTTTATGAGGTTGGATCGCACAAATATGCGACATGTAGACAAAAATTCTAACAACGATTGTTTTGGAGACTATAGCGTTAATATATGCCTCTAATAACAGTTTTTCTCATATATCTTACTTGTACACACAGCGATCAGTTACAATTGTATCATTTTTGTAGATAGATAGCATATGAAGACAATAACATTGACATCTTGCTCTGTTGGAACCCTTATTTAACTTTGGCTCTGATACCTTCGGGTCTAAGGCCTACAGTCAAGGTGGCTCTTTTTCCGGAACAATTCTTATTGGATTTCTTGCCTGATGATGTATTGTATCGTTAGTTTAAACTGTATATTTTTCGGTACTTGGCAGAAATATATATTTTAAAACCACATAATTTCTTGCAGTAAGCCGCTTGTGGGTTTTTGTGATGTCTGTCAAAATCCTGTGTCAACGAGCTTATATTGTACTTAGTATGAGATGGTAAGGATGTATTTAATGAAAAACTTTTTGAAAAGTAATTGCCACATGTTAATGTACTTTATGTAAACTTCCAAGAATAGTTTATGATTTTTTTTACATTTGTATAAGCATCGTTTATTTGAGATTTTTGTCACGCAAAATATCCGTCTATCATTTATTATATATCGATATAACTCACCAGGGATTTATATAAAATACTTTTTACGGCGAAAAAATCGTATTCTCAGTCTCTCAAAATGTACACGAATCTGCGTGTAATTATAATTTGATATTATATTTATGATATTACTAACATGATATTAAGATATGTATTTTATAAACATTACAAATACATATAATAAATAATTCATAACGAGCATAGTTGAGTTCAATAACAAACACGAACGATGATAACATTTTGTAGAGATATGAAAACATGATAATATATAAATGGATCCCTGTTATCCGAAAATAAATAGTTTGAATTTGAATTTACATAAAACTAAAGTACTTATTGAGTTTCTGCCAACCCTCTGCCAGTTTACTGGCTATCTTGTCTACTGGACCGGGTCCTCCACAATGTCTTGGAGGCTCCGCTAGAAGAACAGCTTCTCCAGGGATGAGTTTCATTACTTTCTCCAAGGTAACGTGAGAACCAGTAGCCAAACTTGAGCCACCCGAGGCAGACGCGACGGTCATTTCGGCTGGTAATCCTGGGATCCGTGACAGCTGCACTTCGGTGTGATCACGACCGAGGTTGGAGACATAGAGCAGAGATCCACTTCCACCCCATTTAAGTACTGCTATTGCGTTATTCAGGCGTTTGATCTGGGAAAAGGCAGAAGTAATGGACAATGGTAGGCTGCACTGGCACCAAACGCTAATCATGTTTTTACCTTGTAACAGCAGTGTCAGTCACTGCTTTGAAGTAAGAAAAGTATATCGTTCTTACTTTGAAGTAAGTATAGTAAGCAGTAGAATATACCTTTCTTACTTCAAAGCAAAGTTCTCATATTTAACTTAGCGATAGAAACACATCAGTGGCAGACTTTACTTCGGATGATTTGAGTCAAATTTCATTCTTAGGGTTAAATTTCAAGATATGGTCATACACGGTAATGAGTTTCTTACATTGACTTGACTGCATAATCGTTTGTTACTTTTTAGGGGAGTAGCAAATGAAGATGCAGACTACTTGATGTTAAATTGTCGCTGCAACTCAGACATTTATAGGCAACTTCCGACAGGACTGAAGGTCTATCTAAGCTTGTACGTACTTGCGTTACTCCTGAGGACTAAGGTTGCCTCGCTTTTAAATGTTACCGAGAACTGCAGCTCTCCAACCGAAACATAAGAGTACTAGGTGGACTATGAGTGCGGCGGGGGGAACTCCCCGGTCGAACTATAATTTTATGATCTATTAAAATGTTCATGATATAAAGAAAAATATGAATTACCTCCACATGTGGTCCATTGGCTGGAGACTTCCTCATCGCTGCAGCAACTCTAACAACTCCGACATGGCTGTGTTCATTGGCAAATTCAGTTTTAGCATTCGCGTATCTGTAATTTGGCGCGAGTGGCAGCCAAGGTTCTCCAGATGTAAACCCAGCTGATGTGGAGTCGTCCCAAGGGAATGGAGCTGCTGAAGGCATAGCGTCCATGGGCCAACATTTAGAGGTGGAAGCCCACTCCAAAATGGTGTCAGCTGCACCAAGCTCGTCTCCTTGGTTGATGATGACGGCTCCGGGCAACACAAGAATTAGAATGTTTAAAGCATCCACCATCTCGCTACCAAGTCTAGTTGCTACGCGACTCTGATTTGTCGAGGTCGTCTGATGAATAAAGATAAATTTATTATTTGATCAATTTTTTTCAGCCTATAAACAAAATAGAGCGAACAATAATTGTGAAGTCAGTCTATGCCTTATTGTCTATTCCAAAACACAGTAAAAAATTTTTTCAAAGTCATAATCTCTCTCACTCTCTCCTCACTAAACTTGCCTTCAATGTAATGTATATAAATTTTGGTTCTGGTTTAGCAAAACGTTCAAAAGTAAAAAAAAAGGAATGAAATAAATCAATTAATATTTTCTTATGTGAGGAGAGTTGCAAATGAGGATGCAACCAACTTGATGTTAAGTAGTCGCTGCAGCCCATGGACATATACATACAACCTATAAGCTCGTATATACACACGTTGCTATTACTGAAGATTAAAATGGTTGCCTCGTTATTAAGTGTAGCCGTAATACACCTCTTCAAAAACACAAGATATGCTTTACGGCGGATTATGAGACCACCGATGGAATCTCCCCAGCCGACCCGTATTACTATCTGTGAAATGTTTCTTGATTTTAACAACTGTCTTATTCAGCAAGCTAGATTTTTAAGTTACGTGGTATAAATTTCGTGGTTTCTATTTCGAATAACGATGCCATGTACGACATTGCTCCTTTAGGATAAACGGTTGAAGTTTATCGTTAACAGGAGCATGTGGCGTACGGCGTATTTACGGCACTCACAAGCCAAGCGGGGGCCAAATCTTGCGGGGTGTACAACAGGGCGCTATGCAGAGCCAGTGCCAACTCTGGCGCGCTGGTCCTTACTGGCATCAGCGCGTAAGTTATCACAATATTGGCAGTCAATCCACCATCGCCGTAAAAACTCGCCGCGGCGCGCTCCAAAGAGGACTCCACTAAGATTACCCTGCAAAAAATATCAGAGATATTGATGCAATATCGGCCTTGCGATGTTTGCGGTTCAGACATATTGAAAACGGAATACTTTATTTGTAAGTATAGTTGGAGTCTCCAGGTATTAGATTCGCTTATAGGGTTTGCGCTAATTCTGACATGATTTTCTAGAATGTTACGGAATTTATCCGTATCACTAACATCAATCTTTATACTGGGTTTAATATTACAGAAGAATATTTAAAATACTTACTTTTTAAAGACATTTTCTTAATTCAAGCCAACCACAAGAAATTAAAAATACAGCCTATGACTCCTTTTTACAGAATAAAGCACGTAAATGTTAGTAAAACATTGCATGAATAATTGTTTAACACATTCTCTGCGGTGTACAACACTTGTGTGTATCTTTTGGTGCAACGCGCGTTTGGTTATACGTACAAATCTGTAAGGATTACGGGCGAACAAAACTGCTGTGTTTACGTCGGCGTTACAAGACTGGGGGCGGACATTACGTCTATATATTCGTAGTTGATACACAGATGCTAAAAAATACAATACTTCAGTGAATTATGGAAACGTCTTTAGTCTAGAGAATTAAGCTCCAGTTTCCGCCTCTCGCGACGCTGATCCGACCTAACATATGAGCACCGCTTTCAAAGTGTTAATACAGAAATGACATTTTATAAAAAGAACTAATAAGTTGTTGTTAAATAGGAGTAATTTAATTACCTAATTTCCCTAAAGGTTCAAGAACAATTTAACTGTAAAATGTTGAATCGCGTGGCGAAAGTTCCAACTTACGGTGTACCCAAATTAACGCCTCTCGCACAGCTCACGGCGTCTGCAGCCAACTTTCTCAGCAGTTTGTACCCGCAATTCAGGTCCCTTGGGAAGTCTGGATTTAACAGAACACCCGAAACTCCCAGCTTGAGCCAAGAACATTGAGCTGTAGCTAACGCCGCCATAATACCTTCGGAGCATAAGTTCAGTATCGCCTCATTGTTGGAACTGCCCCAGAAGGCGTTTCGCTTTTCATTCCATATCCACTTGTGAACCCCACTTTCCACCTGGTGGTATGAATAAGTCATGCAAATTGTAACATAACTTTACCGTCATCTAAAGTAACTTATGTACTAGTAAAGTATGTTTTAATTGTTTCAAATTTCATTCTTAAGGAAAACAAAATGATAACAATATATTTATAGTTTTAAATTTCCGAACATGTGAATAATATTCTATTATTTTTCATACAATTTGTCCCACCTTTGATCGGCGTTGCTGGTGACAACGAGACTGAGTTACGTCTCTCGCAGATAACTGCGATCGCTACTAGCACGGAATGCACTTAGCGTTCTTAGCACCATGCGCCATAGCCTTTTATTATAATTAGTTTTAAGGTTTTCGTTATTGTAATTAAGAAGTAAATAAATTGATGTAAATTTCGTAACATACATTCAACAGGAAGTATCTTATTGCGACGTTTGATTGTTGTGATGATGAAAATTGAACATCCGAATAGGATAAAATGATTACCGGAGGAGGATCATCAGCGTGGCCCTGTTGCCAGAGAATTCAGTCGTCAAACCCATTTTTTCGCTCAGAACTGTCTTGAAACCACTCTGATGATGAACTAACGGTCTGTATATGCAACGCGATGATCACTTTGAGCTCTGTAATAAAAAGACGTTATTAAAAACAATGATTTTGCAAACTTGCAAACTCAACTAGCCATAACTGTTACTAATAGCCTGTAGGTACTATTATTAGTTGAAAGAACTGGTAATTTTCTTCCGACGCGCTTAGTTGCTTGGATCACAGACATAGATTATACTCGCCGTGTAGAATTAAATGTCAGATTTCCGATAACAAGGTTATCTCCTGATAGAATAGGCCGAACGGTGTCAAAATATATAATTAGATTTAAAATAAATAATTTTAAACATCGTAAAGACACATCCATGATAAGTACCCAATTAAGTGATGATAACGTCTAACGTCGTTTTTCCATCATTATAGAATTAAATATTGGTATGACCTTAGGCTTTATAGCTAAAACTAAGAAAACAGTTATTCTGTTTCAGAAATATATAACCTTCACCCATTAAATTGCTTAAAATTGCGTAGAATCGAAAATTGCGTAAAATTGAATTTTTTTGTTTCGTTGTTAAAAGTGATACCCATACCTAATTTCTTTGCCTTTTCCAACATCTTATTGACTCCATCCAAAGTTCCGTACCGCGGGTCCACTCGAGCCAAGTGGAGTGTGCCCGGCTCGCCGCAATCTGTGCTCTTCGCAGACAATGGCGACAGGATTACTGCGTCGGCACCCAGCGCCCGAACATAACTCATCTGTTTGGTTGCTCCTGTGTCGTCGACATTTGAATGTTAACAATAGCAATACTCGACGCGAATAGATTTAGATGAAAGTAGGTATGCCCCGCGGTTTCGCCCGCATTTAAAAACTCGTTCCTCTGCGTTGTACGCCTGCCCGCATCCAAACCTTCATTTTCACTTTGTGTTTTATTTTACATTGAACACTTAAAAAACCATCACTGCTTTTAAATTTAAACTGTAATCTTTTAAAAAACACCCATTTTTTACTTTAAACTGTAATAACTTTTACAAACCCGTGATTATTTGTGACTTTAAACTATAATATATTTTGGAAAATTATCATTACTTCTAACTTTAAGTTGTAATAACTTTTGAAAAACCGCCACTACTTTTGACTTAAAATTTCTAATTAATTTGAATATAACCATAATATTACTTTCAATAAACTTATTGTAATTACAATTATAATTATACCTTGTATATCCCCCAGACCGTCGCCATTAAGATCCTTGAAAGAATCTACAAGGACCCTATAATAAACCGCATTGTTCCACCATGGATCCACCGCCCCATGGCTAAGCCTTACTAGAGCTACACATACGACCGTGGACAGCCACATTGATAATTGAAATGAGCACAGTCACTACCATAATAACACCATAACCTTGTATGTATTACGTAGTCATAGGAAACTATTATTAATTTGCTGTTTACTGCAGTTTCAACCATATTTAACATCTCACACGAATCTGAGAAAAACGATTACAAAACCATTTTGTTAATACAACCCAAAACAGCTATTAGAATTTTTGTCTGTTTGTTAGTGAGTTTGTGCACGTTAATCATTAATCATCACGGTTTTCATCAATGTATTGCAGTAAACTTCACTTAACATTAAGTGTTCGTTTCATTTTAATCAGTGTATAAATAAAAAGTTATGTTAATTTTAAAGGTGGTAGAGCGGTTAGAGCTTGCCCGGGGCGGCACCACCGCCACCCTCATAACCCGCCGTAAAGCAACATGTTCGTCATGTTTCGGTTGGGGAGGTGTGATTGCCGGACACACATTATTGGAGGAGACCATCTTAGTCCTCAAGAGTAGGAACGCATCCGCGTCCATCCTTAAATAGAACTTGTGTTTTATTTGAGATTGGACGTGGTTGTCCATGGGCTGCGGAGATCACTTAACATCAGGTGGCCTGCATGCCCGTTTCTTACTCTTTCGCAATAAAAAAATGACGAACATCTCAGTCCTCAGTAGCAATGCTACGTACGAACTCAGGTAGAACTTCAGTCATGTTGTACGTATGTGCGCTGTAGACACTACTTAACAATAGATGATATTAAGTAATCGAAGATACTACTGCTTTGACTACTTAATATTAGAGCATTGGATGTTAAGTAATCGGAGATATCATTGCTTTGATTACTTTTTTTTATTATGAAAGAGTAAGAAACGGGCATGCAGGCCACCTGATGGTAAGTGGTCACTCAGCCCATGGACAACCACGTCCAATCTCAAATAGAACAGAAGTTCTATTTAAGGATATGATGTGCTTATAATAATGTGTATCTGTACTTATTAAGTGACCTGATGATAAGTAGTCGCTGTTACTATCGCTCTGACTTCTTAATATTAGATCACGTAATATTAAACAATCAAAACAGTATTTTTATGTTAGAACAGTAGTAGAAGTCGCTATTTCTGTTGTAGCATAAAAAATGGTTTTAAGAAGCTTTTATTTATTAACTAGTGATTTCAGAACAGTTGCCCTCAGGGAGTCAGGGGTTAATGCTGCGAGATTTCTCAGCGATGCTACGGGAACGAACCAGGATTTTCCCTATAGATTCCCCAAACACAGGGTTAATTTAATTAAAGAGTCGACTCCGATACTTTCCTCGATCCACGCTCTAATATATTAGGGACCGATCGGTCGGGACCGGCTTAGGGCGGATTTAACCAGATTTTTCCAGTATAAAACCAGATTTTGGCGTCTCGCTACATGACTTGAGTTAGTTCGGTTAATGAATCTTGTTTTTGCTATTACGATAGTTTGGGAAGCTTGCTCGCTGTCGGATTTATTTTAGTTATTATTTTCTACTTAGGGAAGATTACTGAAACCTTATCTAGTCCTCTAACCTTAGCTAGTCCCTTAAGGAACTGTTTTGTACCATCGGCATATTGACGGTGCATAGTCAATATATTGTATGTTAGAAAGCATAATAATATTTTTTTCAAAAATAGTAATAATCATAATTTTAATACAAGAAACAAGTATAAATTGGCTAGCTGTTACTATGTAAGGTAGCCAAATCATTCATGGGAAACTGTATTCGCTACTACAATAGGATACCAGAACATGTTACAAATCTATCAGAAAAATAAGTTTAAATTGGTTATTAAACAAACATTGTGTAAAAAGGCGTATTATACAGCCGATGATTATTCAAAGGATGAACTCACATGGTCTGAAACGACTCTAACTCCACTCGCTCCATTGATTGAAATTAATGATAAATAAATGATATTTAAGTAAATGATGATAAATTAAGATGGAAAAGATTGGATTTTGGAGTTTCTTTCGCCGAGTTTCCAAAACGAAACACCTTACGAGCCTGTGGTGGTTTATTGACGTTCAAAAAGAGTTCTGTAAAGAATCTACATTGAATAAAAATATTTTGATTTTGATTTCGATACATACTGTGCATACATAGCTTTCCAATCGATTTCCAGCGACCTCTAGAATGGACATTATAACTAGAAATTAGTTTAGTTCAGTAAATACCTTATAAGGAAACAAAAAGTTTTAATTTGAATAGAAGTTTAGTTAAACCATGCAACTATTTATCATCAGTGGGCCTGCATCCTCGTTTACTTCTCAAAAAAGCCACCCTTAACAGCCTTAAAAGGTAATGGCTAACGATGGGCTGCGAATCCAGATAAAAATGACTTCTGCCATTTTATTTACAAAGCATTTTCGATACAACTCATGGAAATTCCCTTTTAGGGATGGGTTTAAAGGTAACAAGATTGATTTATCAACAGCTTCGCAAGCATGTTGTATTATCGAATCGAAATCAATTTCACAGTTTCCCTGCGTACAACACTACTGTGGCTTGTACACACCTGTGTTGTACGTACCAGTCTGTATGGATTACGGGCAAGCACAAGTGCCGTGTTTACGTCAGCGTTATAAGACTGAAGGCAGACATTACGTCTGTGTATTCGTAGATGATACACAGATGCTAAAATACAATTTCAGTGAATTGTCAGCGCATCTTCAGCGTAGAGAATACAGCTCCAGTTTAGTGTCGTCTTCCGCAACGTTGACCCAATTTAATGTGAGCACCGCAGTCTAAGTGTTAATATATGTATATAAAAATATTTTACATGGTGGTTGAACCTATACGGTTAGCCAGGGAGGTACCACCGCTCGCCTATCTCTAGTGTGAAGCTTACTTGCGTTTCAGTAAAGGTCTAGTTGCGCTCATTTACAAATGAGGAGTTCTCAGGAGTAGCAATACATATGATCCGTAGCACCCAGACCCTTCTATGGAAACGCAAGTAAACTTCAAGCTACTGAGTGTAACGGTGGTACAAGCATCAGCTCGTTAGTTAATCTCTTGTAATAAAGTCGAAACGGCATCGTATCGCTACGGAAGCGATACCTTGTAAGCTTCCCGCTGGCATTGGGTGTGGTGGTGATATGCTGATCGTTTCTTAGTCTTGCAATAAAATCGAAACGCTATCGTATCGCCACGCAAGCGATACGATAGCGATACGAGGTGCTTGCACCGCAGTGCGCGTGCGTTGGGCAGTCGGCAGGTGCGAGCCTAATGCCTGTTTTATTGGCGTCCGGCGCGTGGCCCCGGCTGGAACAGAAAAACCGTGGAGTGGTCTCTATCTTTATTTCTTTTTTTTTAGAAATTTTAATGTTAGTGTCTTTATTTTAAATTTTTGTTTTCATTAACCACATATACTTTCAACAACCACCAATTTTGAATATTTCACATATATCAGGCACACTACGACTATCACGGTTTTTCAACCACGGCGAACGCGGTGCCGCGGCGGTTAGTGGGTAGAGAAGTCCGCATTAAACCGATTTATCTAATTGGCGTGATCTATTAGGTTCATGTGAGATTTATATTCAAAAATTTAACGAAAACTGTATCGAATTAACTTAGAGTGTAGCTAATTTGACATATAATACTTTTGATTGGCTGTTACATACTACCTAGCATTTTGTTTTGAACCATATTGTCTGATCAACAAAGATGAAATAAATTATACTTAATAATTATTTAGGTTAGTCTTTTTAGTTCAATTTGCTATTAATGGATGTTTTAGTTTTAAAATGTATTGAATTAATCTATTTTCTTTCCTGGTTTGCGAAAACACTGCATACTTAATATAAATATTCCAATTGTTTAATATTAGTTTTACTGAATTAACTTGTCGTACTGAAACGTATTGATTTTTTTTATTGTGAAAGAGTAAGAAACGGGCATACAGGCCACCTGATATTAAGTGGTCACTGCAGCCCATGGACAACCACGTCCAATC
>DWON01003176.1:0-18598 GCA_018251015.1 Phocides pigmalion okeechobee
GATTAAATATACTACAAATTCCATTTCAAAACTTGGACTAAAGTAGATATAAAAAGCAAAAGTAATACAAATAGACTTACGGGCGCGGCGGCGGCGGCGGGCGCGGGCGGGCGCGACGTCAGCGCGGGCGGCGCCGGCCTGCCCGTCACACACATACACCGCTGCGGGCCGGGGGGGACCCATTGCGCGCAATGGGGCCCCCTCGCTGCGGCGCGGGGGACGGGGACGTGGGGGGTGGAGGGGGGGGGGGGAGCTTGCCTTTCGTAAGTTATCTTACAAATTTTCTAGAATACTCAAGGTGGCTGTCATAGTCTGTTAACAATTTTTAACCAAGCGTTCGTCATAGTAAGTTGATTTTTTTTATCACAATGATCGTTGTAGTCATTTAATGATTTTTTTATCAGTATGGTCATCACAGAAGAGGTAATATCTTTCTTATAATAACAGTCATAGTATTTAGATGATGTATTTAATTTCTTTTTTAAAGGAAACATTGAAAGATATTTCAAGGAAAGGCAAGCTTATGTATACCAAATTCGTTCCAGAGATTATTTTACAAACAAGTTTAGTATACAAAATGTATTCTAGTAAATTTTACAGCAACCGGCACAAAATCAAAACAATATTTAATATGATACAACTGTGTATGCATTTTGTAAAAACAAAATACACGTTGACTGTAAAATTCACCAATTAAGAAAAATCAATAATAAAATTTAATATAACACATATTAAACTTAAATAATAATATAATAAAATATAACGCAATTAATATTTGTTTTACAAGAATTGCAATTACACATATATCTTAATTGTATGCATTTTTGTAATTCAATTCTTATAAGAGCGTAATATTTAAATTAATATGAACTATGAACCACTTATTTTACCGAAAAAATACCCACACGCAACAAGAATATCAATATTTTACCGTTACCTTTTTATAGTTACCTATAAATAAAAATCTGTCATCTTCAAAACCGATAAGATAAGTTTTCCTCTTCAAATTCCCTATAACATATACTTCAATATCATCAAATAGTCGTCGGTATTAGTGTGATATTTTAATATAACAATCGCGATTAATTTTATTGACAAAAAACATCGTGTCTCAACGAGCACATAAGACATTCTGTCAATCGTTATTTATCGTTTCGACGTCACGGCGAAGAGACGCATACCTAGTGAACTTTTCACGACAAGACGCGGACGAATTCCCCGTTTCAACTATTTTATTTCTGTGTATGTAAATAATGTACGTCAATGTTTGTGACAAGTGTAGCAAACAAGCATGCAGACCATTTAAGGTTAAGCCGTCGCTGGAATCACTATGCAATCAAGACTTAAATGTGACTGAAGACTTATATGAGCGTCAGTAGATGCATTGCTACTCTTACTCTACTTCGACAAGTCTTATTTTTAAGTCTAGCCGGTGACCGCAATTTTCCAACTAAGAATGAGTTGTTTCACTGTAGATTATATGACATAGAAGATACTTCCCTAGTTGTAAATATTCTTTCACCGCCATCATTCGGTTTTACCATCAGTATAGTTTATTTTTGCGATTTCGATGAAAACCACGCGCGAAATTTACGCTACGTTGATCTCGTCAAACCAGAACTTTTCAGTATCAGATTAGTATCCAATGGAAGTACCATTCCGTACGAACCTTTCCTTTCGTCCACCGTTCCACCACTCACCTGGGCTTCTTCCAAGCGGCGCTGTTGTTGTTGTCGGCAGCTGCAGCGGCGGCCGGCGCGGCGGCAGCGGGCGCGGCTGTCGGCGTCGCTACGGGCGCACTCGCCGCAGGGGGAGCGGTCGCCGTGGAGACTGCGGGTGCCGTCGTGGCTGCGGTTGCCGTCGCCGCCGGTTGCTGCGGTTGCTGTGGCTTACGCAGTTGCTTGGGCGTCACCGCGGTCGGTGTTGTGTTGTTGTTGCTGCTCAACCGAGACCCGACTGATTTGACCTGAGGAAGATTGAACTCTATATTAGATGTTCTTTAGATAACAATTGCACAGATTTCACATGTTATTATTTGTTATATTGTTTCATTATATATTCGTATCGTTATATATTGTTTTTTATTATTTTCTGCAGATCTCGAAGGTTGATTGGTAGAGAATGCTTGTAGGATTAAACTGGCTTTTTTACCACCATCTTGATTGGTTCAATGAAGTATAAATAAACTTTTCCTGCGGGATGCACAAGCTGTGCACTTGCGGCCTGGTTACACCTATTGTGTACGTATAATTCTCTTTGGATTACGGGCGAACAAATATGCCGTGATTACATTGGCGGTACAAGATAGTAATATAATACACGGATGCTAAAAAATATGCATGCATATATGTATGCAATGTTTCTGTGAATTGTCGGCGCATCCCCAATCTACAGAAAACAGCTCCAGTTTAGTACCGCCTCCCGCAATGTTGACACAATGGAATGTATAAACGCCGCAGTGCAAGTGTTAAGAGGTAAATATTATTTTATCTTATTGATAAATATACATATGACATACTTCCTTTTTATTTCATTCAAAATAATAAGTTATCTAACCTTAAGCTTAGCGGGCGGTGATTTGGGCGTGGCCGGCTCCGGGCTGGCTCCTTTGGGCGGTTTCGGCTTGGGCGTGCGCTTGCCCTCCGTGGGCGGCGGCGCCGTCGGCACCGGGGACTCCACGCGCCTCATTACTTTCGCATCGCTACGAACAAACGTACAAGTTAACAAAACATTGAATACTAATTGCTGCAGCGACTTCGTTCACATGGACCTTAATGTTCGGGTTTTTACAGATTTGTTATGTGCTCACGCCCGTAACTTTCAAAATAACATAACTTGTCTATTATTCATAGAAACGAACACTAAATATTAAATGAAGGTTATTGCAATATATTAGTGAAAACCGCACTGAAATAACTCAATCCGTTTCTGAGATTAGCGCGCACAAACGTACATATTAACAGACATACCAATAAACAGACATAAAATCGTTCTGTTATTCAATTCTAGCGTTTACATAGGCCCATAATGATGATGATATTTATTAAAATCTAATGTTAACAAACGCCTCTAACAATATTTCTCTCATATATCTTTCATGGACAGACAGCAATCAATTACAATTTTTATTATTTGTATATAAATATATTATTACATTGTCTATCGGATGTTACGTATCCCGTAGACCCGAATGATCGATCTTATATATATTTTGCAGTTCAGAATAAATTTAAAAATGACAGCTTACCGAATAATTTCTTTTTCTGGGTCGTCAATTCCCAGCGGCTCCTTGAAGAACGAGAAGTTTTCCAAGGTGAGTCCAGTGCCCGATAAGTGTTCTGCGACCTGCAACATGGAATGATTATGGATTTATGTAGTATGAATATTAAATAAAATCGCATAAAGAGAGTGCCATGAGGGGTAGATGACAAGGGCGAGTTAGTTTCCCTGTGGCGTACAACACTGCTATGTATTACTTGGCACAACGCACTTGCAGTTTGCACACACCCGTGTTGTACATACAAATCTGTATGGATTACGGGCGAACACACAAGTGTAGCGCTTACATCGGTGCTACAAGGCTGCGGGCGGAAAATACGTCTGTGTATTCGTAGATGCTACACGGATGCTAAAAATACGATAGATATTCCAGTGAACTTTCAGCGGATCCTCAGTCTAAAGAATACAGGAACACAGCTCCAGTTTAGTGCCACCTCTCTCAACGTCTATGAGTAATATATGAGCGCCGCCAGGGTTAATCGGATACAGTTGACACGCACCTCCCTAGTGGAGCGAAGCTTCTTCCCGGCGGGCGTGTAGTAGTAGATGTCGGCGTTGCGGCGCGAGTGCGCGTCGAGCGCCGCGCGGTACACGAGCTCGCGCCGCCAGCCGCGCTCCAGCGGCACGCGGAGCAGCGGCGAGCTCATCTCCGTCGTCGAGCGCCGCCCGCGCGCGCCCCCCGCCCCGCTCGCGCCCATCGGGGACATCGACGCCTGCGACGACGGTGTAACATTACATTTGGAGCCGTAAGACACGTAAACACAATTGGGGCACGTAAACACCGTAAACATGACAACGCGGGTACAAAAGCACCATGAACATGACAGTTGAGGCACACAAACACCATCAACATGACGGTTGAGACATACAATCAGCGTAAACATGACAGTTGAGATATACAATCAGCGTAAATATCATATAAATAAAATAAATATTTTCACTCGAACGTTGTTAAGTGACTTTGGGTTTTATTGTAGTGTTATTTACCATTGTATATTTATGGATTTCCTTTAACTTAATCGAAATAACATTTTCAAAATTGCTTAAAAACTTATTTATGTATTTATATAACGAACATGAACATCAAAGTTAGTGAAATTGTTTCAGTCATTTTACTGGCCACAAGAATAGCAATGAATTCTTATCGATTTCACATTAGTTAGTTTACTTAATGTCCATAGGCGGTTGTACTTAACATCAGATCAACTGCACGCGCAAAATGCAAAACGATACAAAAAAATCTTAAAATGTATGCGAACCGTGGTATTCGTTTTCATACACAGATATATGTAGATGAGATTAACACTTTCCCTGCGGGATTCACGACTGCTGTATAATACGTTGCGTACTTGTGTACGCTACAAATCTGTATTGAATACGGACGAACACAAGTCCTGTGTTAACGTCGGCGCTACAAAACTGCGGGCGGACATTACATCTGTGTATTCGTAGACGCTACACGGTTGCTAAAAATACGTTTCTTTTAATTGTCGGCACTTCTCCAGTCTAGAGAAAACAGTTCCAGTTTAATCCGCCTCCCGCAACGCTATCTCGATGTAATGTATAAGCATCGTCGGGAAAGTGTTAAAAAGCATGCGAATTGTAGAAGATTGTAGGATTAATTCGCTTAGAATAAAAGAAATGAACTTACATCAGTGGATCCTGCACCGTCTCCATCGGATCTAGACGATAAAGCCGAAGATGGTCGTGAACCGTCTGAAACATGTCCAAATCTCGTCGGTACGGAAAGCCAAGCGTGCAATGAACATTCAACACGACATCAACGGAGGATCAAACTACGGCGGGGAGCGCATTGCTTCATACATACATACATACATACATGTATAAATATATGCAAATAAATTTTACACGACGTTGGATGAGAGTGTAAAACTGCCAATTGTTGTTTTAATAAGTTAATATTAAAAAAATCCAGCATAGGACTGAATCGTTTTCAGTTGTCCCGTCGCGGAAGGTAAGCGTTCCGAGTTTTCGTGAAGTAGAAAAAGAGAACTTAATATTTAGATTCGGCAGAAGACAGAAGAAAAAAGAGGAAGAAATATTTTTTTATAGAACAAAAACGCTATATTGATTCACAAACAATTACTTTTTTGCCATTTGTATACATAAGTACTTTAGATTTTATAATCAAAATTGAAATATATTATATTTCTTTAGAATTAGCAAATTATCACTCTCATACAACGATCCGACAAATATTTATTGAAATCAATAACTACGACACCAAACAGATAAGCGATTTCTGTGAGTAAGCGATGACCGAACAATATCGTCACGACGTCGTCGTGTCAGTTTGATCGCATTAATGTTGTAGTCATATTGCGAAGAGATCGCCAAGGGATCGCGGAGTCGTCGTAAGTTTTCATTATTACGATATTGCCTACCACCAAAAAATCGCTTGTATGACAAGTCCTTATACAATACAGGGTGTAAAGAAATCGCTTTGGAAACTAATAAAAAAATTAGGAAAATAAAATTTAAATTTTAAACCCGAGTACTACATGCCACGTATATTATTATTTCTCTGTGGAAAAGAAGATTTAAACTGTCAAAATTTCAAAAATCTATTTTCTTAACCGTTTCAGGAATTATCGGGTATTAATCAAAAGCGACATATTTACATCCTGTACAAAACACATCGGAAACTAACATATTATATTTATGTTTTCCAACAATAAAACATGAAATAGACCCTAAGGCCTTATTAATATTCAAATATATAATGTACCATAAATATACTCAATATAATTTGTTTTAGTTACTTGACCGTCATACTCCACTACTGATTATATGTATACATATAATTCAAAATTAAAACAACATGTATAATAAACAAACATCCACAAAATTATGCATTTATTTTTTTACTTGTATATTTTTATATGTGTAATCTGTGGCGACTTTGCGCTACTCGACACGAGAGGGCGCCACACGATCCTAAATCACGCTATCGAAGTTTTCTAAATATCTTGCATATATACAAACTCCGAAATGAGACTATCGGAGCACGGCCGCTCCCCGGGCAACAAAAACGCGCCTGGAGGAAGATTTCTCTTCTCCAAAATTGCATGTATATTTTCAGTAGGTAAGTACAATCGGTCAAGTCCACGTAATCGGTAAGATAATCGCATATCTGCCCGCCAAGCCGCTAGTATCACATATTTGATATACAGTAGAAAGGTGTAATTAATGAAATTGGTGGAAAGTATTGAATCAATTAAATATGCAAGGGCCATATTATCAGATATTATTATTATGTATCAGATTCCCCTTGTTATGCGTAATGGTTAAAAGTAATGACTGTTTATATATTTTTATAGAGTGCCGAGAATTTTTTCCACCGGCTTTTTTCTCCCGGTCTACCTTAGCCAACAGGGCGCTCAAAGCCGATGTACTGATTTTAGACTTTACCCTTGACGTTCATTAAGTGTATGTTAACCTTACCGTGAAATAAAATATTTGAATTTGAATTTGGGAACAGAAAGGAAGTGAGATAATTGCATATCATAAAATTTCATTATAATACCATGATCAGCACTACCATGCTACAATTATTTCGAGATAAGAAATTCTTAAGTATGATTAAAACAAGACTGTTTTAAGATCACTTAATAAGAAGCTGTATTATATTTGTTTCGTATGCTTGCAAAAAATACAAATTAGTAGTATTTTTCGAAAAAAAAAATGCAATTTAATTTTATTAACAACTGCTTTGATGTCATGTAACTATTTGAATATTTTTTATCATTATACGTTACATGTCAAATTGTCAACTTCACTTTGACACTTAATTATATTTCACATTAATGGTTCAATGATATTTTGCCCTTCTTTTAACACGGCAACAAACAGCCTTAAAACTCACTATAAGTTAGGCTTAAAAATCGGAAACACCTAATTCCTCATTTTTAATGCAATTTGTAAGTTACATTAACTCTATCACAAAATAAAAGGCTTTATCCACTTAAAGTTAATGACTATAAACGTACGGGACCAAAAATGTACATTCTCCTAAACCGTAATCTAGTATAACGAGAATATTATTTACATTAATTGTATACAATGTACATTAACTTATGAGACACCATATCTACTATATATCTTTATGACGTCATAAAATTGTTTTAGACTTATACCGGAAACAGGCGATGTTATTTGACAAGCCAGTTAATCATTTAAACACCTATAAACAAGGTAAGTCAATCGTAAATGACATCAATCGTAAATTACATGCTTTATTCGTGCAATGCATTGTGTACTTACCTTCAGTTGCGTATATTTGCATTGGTTTGAAATATAGTACGTTTTTTAGTCATTTGGCAAACAAACATGGCGCTTTAATGTCAAAATTATGTCAAATGACAAACAGTTCCAGCATTATAAAATTTTATATGTTAATTTATTCGATTAGGTGTTTTATTTCACCTGTCATTTTGATAAACATTTACATTGATAATAAACTTACACTCAAAATCATGTCAAAGAGACGTATCATCAATAAGAGTACAACGTGTGGTTTTACGTTTAATTTCAATATTTTTTAGAAAAAAATGTTTTTAACAATAAAATTAAATGCATTAGTAATTATGTGTTGTTTGCTTACCAAATAGGACAATTTCGAAAAAAACGTACAAATGTATTGACTCCCTTGTTTAAGTTGTTCATCGTCACATATTGAAAAAATTAGATGCAAGGAGAAAAATGGTAGATGTTATTTTTCAAATTTAACATAAAAAAAATATCTTCATTCGTAACACAGTAAATTTTTTCAGTCTATAAAATTTTTCAATCTCTAAAAATTTGAAGTCCATAAAAATTTTCAATCGATAAAATCAATTCCGTAAAATTGTAAAAATATTTATTCTACCATTTTCCGAATTAATTCGCAATTTGAGCCAATGCGGATAGACATAGTAGATACAGTTTGATATATACATATAGGCGTGCCATTATTAGTAAAGTAAATTTAAGACCGTCTGTTTGTATGTGAGACTGTCTTATCGAATTGTGAATTTATAAATAGTGAATAAAAAGTGCAGTGTAGCCAACTCTTCAATTTGTTTCCCCATTAATATAATTTGCAAAAAAACATTAATTAAACCAATTTACAAGTAGAAATATGACAAACTTTTTCAATCCTGATCAAAACGATAAAAAATTTGGCCTGAAAATTTTCCTAATATATCTCACGACATTTTTTTCCAAAAAGCTTACAAATATTTTTACCGCCGATTTTAAGGGAAAATTCTTCAAGTTGGCAACACTGCCATATTAACATCAAATACATACAAGATGGAATTGATAAGCGTCAACGGAACGAAAACAAAGATGTTAATGTTACTTCGTATTAATGGACTGTTATTTGATGTTTGAAACAATGCTGTTTATTTTGTTAATATCTGTTATATTAACTTTAACTTTCTATTAAATGGGATAAATTTTGGTACCGTTTAACATAACTAAAAAGTTACTGAAAAACGATTCAAAAGCAAATTAAAAAAATATATATATTGACCCTATTGTCGGTGACTGAAAAACAATTTCAAATTAATAAATATAGTTACTTTACAGTTGATCGACAAGTATCCGAAAAAGTAAATTTGGTTCTTACTGAACATTCTGCCAATTGAATGTAAATAAATATTAAGTTCTTTACCCTTGATCGACAAGTATTGGAAAAAGTATTTTTTTACCTAACTTTCCGTCAATTGAATGTAAAGCAATCTTATACTGACGACATTATTTGACACTTAACAGTTTCATCTCGTATGTCCTTTAGGGTTTTATACATATAACAACATTTGTACAATAACTAGCGTTGACTTGCGACATTGCCCGTAAAATATAAGCTATGAACCTGCTTTAAAAAGTGTAGCAATACGTTATTTCAAAATATTGGATAACGAGGCTGTTATCGTAACTATAATTATTAACATTAATTTTATCATTGCTCAGTAATCAGAAAATATGACGTGCTAGATTTGTACAACAAGACAAGTTTGTACAAACATCCAAAATTTTAAGTCGAATTAATTTGATTTTTTTTAATGTTATCATCAAAATTCGATGTAAATTTTATAAACATCTATTCAGAGCTATCGTCTGTGCTGCTACAGTAACATGAGAAACAAACAAATAAACAAACAGACAACTTATTACTATTATATATAAATAGATAAGACGCAATGATACAAATATAAATAATTTTAAGCGTCATGCAGCGACACAGTAAGCCGCTATTATTAATCCAATGTTAGTTACCTCTCGGTTTTAACGTCTTCATTAACCAGTTTAACAATGGTCCTTAATGTTAAGTATTTAAAACGACAATTAAAATTTAATAAATTTGAATCAATTGCGAAATATATCATTGAGATCGGCGTCCAACAAAGCCTTAAACGAATTTAGATAGAATTCTTAACTAAAGTCTGTGAACATTAACGATTTATAAAAGAATGTTATCTTTTTTTTTCAATAAAATACAGAAAAAGTCTCACATTTTATTAGTCAAAGTACTCTTAGGTAAAATAAATTGAGACATTTCTACAACTAGTTCAATTGATTTAACTCGTTCTTGTCATAAAATCTAAGCAAAATTAAGCATGAGTTCATATTTTATAAGCAGTGATACTTATAATATAAATCGAATATGATCAATCAAAATATAGTTCTATAAAATAAATATTACATTCCCTTAATAGTGGCAAAATTTATTAAACTGGCAACAATGAAATAAAACGTCACGCGTCATTCATATAAAGCTTTGTTAGACTATTGCAATAAGAACACATTATTATAGATCTGTATGATAGATGCGTCTTTAAATCGAATAAATACGGCGGCTTAATATTTGAATGGAACACGTTTGATATAAGCCTAGGACAAAAATATGTCTTCTTTACTCATATTCAAATCATGGCTATACTTTCTCTTTCATTTGTTTTAGTGTTGACATTTAAATTATCAAAAATACCAACAACTTAAGTGTAAACTAAGTGTTTATTACGTGTAAAATTAAGTGAAAATTGTATTTTTAAATACTCATTTTTATTAATTAAAGACATTAAGGACATTGTTATGGCACAGTTACTTCGTGTACTGAACATAACAATATATTAAGACGCGTCTATAATTTAAATCTATAGGCATTTGTATCGGGGCGTGGTTTTTTGGGCAGCAGTGAATGTAAAATTGAGTGATAGTTCAAGCCTTATTGCGTAATTTAATAGTTAAATAAACCCGCAAAGCCTTAGCCCGCTAACCTGCTTCCCCGGTGCAATAGACAAAGGGAGGTCAATCATAAATTAATACATAAGAGAGGAAAATATGAAACAGACAAGGACATGATGATGTAAAAGGAGGGAGGGATGGTTAGTATATTTTGTGAGGTCATATAAAAAAACCAGTGTTACAAGGGTCCAATTTGCAAGCGTGACGTCACAACGGGGTAAGAGTGAGAAAAAGTCACTTTGACAGAAAAAATAAGTTAATAAGTCAAAAATTATTATGAATAACAAATATCCCTTTAATCAAAAAAAGTGTTATTATTTTTAATACAGACCTGTCACTTTGACATTTGTGACTTTCGACAGACTCTGACAAGAATAGAAATTGTGTTTGTCGTATGAGTACTATAACGTTGCTTGGAACGTTACTTATATACTAAGAATTATCATTTTTATACAAATATTATTTACTAAAATTGAAATTATTGAATGTTCTTGTTCTATACAAGTTACTACGTTAGAAGAGGGCGCTCAAAGCCGATGCACTGATTGTACATTGTATTTGACATTGATTAATTATGTAAATACCTTGCAATGTGATAAAATATTTAAATTTGAATAGGGTATAATTTTCAAAGTACCAAGTATACAAAACTGCGACGTCTCAAAATCGAGAGTAAGGAAAATGAAATGTCAAAGGTGGAGGGAGGGATTGAAATAAGAAATCCTTAATTTATAATGACCCCAAACTGCAAAAACACAATTGATGTCAGTAATGTACATTTCAGTCATTCCTTTACTAATGAAAAAGTTAAACAATTGATTAGTTAAAGACTAATAAAGTGATTTTGTCACACTAATGTCCATCCAAGTCATAAATGGTCGCTGTCAAACCAATATGTATTATGTGGACAAATTATACTTGACAAAATTGAGAAAATAACTCCTGCTTTACAATTTAATATGTATTTTACTAAATTTGTCTAAACTCGACTAAACAGCTTAGCCGTGATCACGAGTCATGCAACGGCAAAACCCATCTAAATAGTTGAGCGTGACCACGAGCCATGCAACTGGTTTGAAATAGCGGCAATAAAAAAAGTGCATTTATAAAAGTATTTGAGGCCAGACTACTACTGCAAGAACTCATAGGCCAGCCAACCCCCAACTATCAGGGAGTGATTTTTCCCTTGACTATAAAAACACCCACTATATACCCCCCTCCCACGTACCTACCCACCCCTTTAACAAGGGGCTACTAAACAATGTTTATATTGCTTTGTTTTCATTATAATATCACCCTCATATTTTTTACTGCTCCTTGAGAGTTCTAATTCTCATGAGAACCAACCTGGTAAAGATGAGATCCTTGAGGATCATAGTCCGTTGTTACCTTACCCATCTGTATATCAAAACCATAGTTCCTTCATTTACTTCCATAGCAGATAATGGTTTGACAACAACAAAACATCAGCAATTACCAAAACATTTAACTAAGTAATTGTTTAACTTATTTCATTAGTAAAGTTAATTTCGCTTGTAAATTTCAACGCATTGTAACAGCCATAGCATTAATTACAGTCGCAGGAGAGTTATACTTCACCATTGCAAATTTGTAAATCAGTTGGTTAGCAAGCGATTAAGTGTCTAATTCTCTGTAGTTTTATTTGACATAATAATTATGGACGGATGGATTTGACATAATTATCGTTAGACACTGTTAAATTGTAAATTTAATTAATAAATTCTGTCTTTGGTCTGCATGTTGGTTGTCTGAGCAAGAAGCAAGTAATACTTTAAAATAGTTACAAAAAATTTCATAGTACATTTACAGTACAATTGTATTTCTTATAAATAGAAAGTTTGATAAATAAAAAAAAATTGATGATGATCATAATTCATCATTTTCTTCCAGACAGACTGATAATATTTTTGCCAAAACGATAAATTAACTGAATTGATAAATTATGCCAAAAATTGAGTATAATCAGATTTTAATTAACAAAAGAATTATTTTAATATTTACACTAACTTTTTACTTACCGTTTAAATATTAATTTGTTTTTTCCAGATACATTTAATTTAATTAATTCAAACTTGTTATGACAAAAAATTTATAAATTTTCGATAATTCATTAATAGCTTATTTAATAACTCACTAACAAACTAATTTACTAATAAAAAAACTCGCTGACTCTGGCATGGCATTAAATCATCTCAGGTGTAATTATGTACAACAATATTACAATGCATTGTATTAAGAAAATCAAGTATATAAAAACAGTATAATGAGGGAATATACATGAAACTCAAAGTAGCCCTAATTTATTTAATCATAATCTACATCAGTACAATATTGTATATATTTTTTTACTTATTATTTATTTAATCATAATGAAATTATAATTAATTATTTATTAATCTATTGTATTACCTCTAAATCAGACAGATCCAGAGTCGTTGTTGAAAATATGCAGTATGTCTTAAATCTGGGCTAAAATTTACATTAGAATATAACTAAATTTAATTAGAATATAACTAAATATAATATATAATATACTTTGAATAACTTTTCAATATATAAAAGAGAAATAAAAATATAAAAGTGTTTTTATTTACATTAATATAAATGGTCCCCATTTAATAATTAATGGTTAAATAGATTTAGAATTACCACTGAATACATGCCTATGGGTGGTAACATTGTTTCCTGTTGCAGCAAATCTATCTAATGCAATATAACTTTCACCATTTAATCGTAAATGGTTATATAGATTTAAAATAACTACCGAATATATGCCTATTGATAATAACATGTTTCCTATTGCATGAGGTCTATCTAATCCAATACAACTATCACCTTTTATAATGAACGGTTATATAGATTTTGAACCACTGAATATATGCTTTTTGATAGTAACATTAAAATGTTCTCTGTCGTGTTAGGTCTATCTAAAATGATGTACATGAATTATATTAAATACCAAAATATCACCGCTGCTTAAAGTTGTTTTTTATAATTTTTACCTCTTAAACCTTTATTTCTGCTATAAAATTTAAGAGAAGAACCTTGCGCAGATTTAATTTATTAAAAAAAATTCAAGTTTCATGTTTATTCCCTGTATATTATATCAAAATTGACTGCTTCAGGGTATAGGGTTTAGTAAATTGTAATTTTTTGAATACTCATTGGTTCCCGAGGCATTTAGTCATAGTAAGCCAAACAGAAGCTTCATGACCTCGGCTATGTTCAACAATATTGTATAGTAGGACCATGGACAAACTTTTCCTGCTAATGTTAACTTTGAGTACTTTTATAAAACATATTGTTAATTATGAAGTAAAAAAATTTGCAACATTAAACTGAATTAATATGCAAAGTTTATTTGTTGTTAAAAGAGTAACAAATAATAGTGCAAAACAATTGCTTTTAAAAAGTTTTTTCGGCTCTGACTCATACACGGCTTAAATCCTATTTGCGGTTGTATATAGAAGTGTTGCTACTCGTAAGGACTTATATGGTTGGTTTGAGCTGCAACCAGGCAGGAATTGTCTCATGGCTAATACTAATGCCAGAGGTGGGTTCTACCCAAGCCAAAAGAGATTAGTACTCCAAAAAAATTCATCTAAATTGTATGATAATTAAGGAATGTTACGAGAATAATGGAGATTTATTATGGTATTCAATGGATTCATATATTTCTTCACTTGAATTTTTATTTATGTTATACAGCAGGACTTAAAACAGTTTTTTAAATATCTGGGATAATGTATCTGAGATAATGTATAACAACCATAATACATATTGTCCATGGTACTACTAAAAACCCTTACTGAAGCAGGCATTGATAGGATTGTTAACAAATCAAAGAGTGTATGTGTATGTAGACACTTACCAGTGTCTTGTCGTGCCCGTTTGCTGGCTTTTACCGTTGTGGTAGACGATGCTCGCAGTTTCCTGAGGGGTGTTAAAGTCTTGGAGGCTTCAATAACCTCCGCTTCTAGGCGTTCTGCAAAGGATGATAAAAATAAATGGCATCTATTCCTAGTCAACGGTCAAAAACTTAAAAAGATGTAAATCTTTGTTGACATTACAGGAAATCACAATAATATTCAAGGTTTGACCCAACAATTTACTCAACATTAAATTATAAAAAATCATTAATTACTTCATTCATTGGTTAAATGAAAATAATTAAAAGGTACACAGTATTCCTTATTATGATCTGGGACACAAAGTATATATTTATTTATTTCCAATGTCCACATGTCGCTATACATCAAATGATAATACATTATGTGATTAGTACTAATGTAGTTTAATGTAGTAATGCAGTAGTTTAATGTAGTAATGTAGTAATGTAATGTAGTAGTAATGTAACATTAAGGGTACAATGGATGTTTTATAGTTTTTTTTTAGTTATAATGGTAGGACAGATTAACATGTTATCGTTTCTTGATTAAATATTATAGACGCAAGCATCAAACAAAAAATATATATTGATATTGATTCTCTCAAGTTTTCAATTTACTTAGCTATCAGTTTTTGCCCTGCTCTACGGTGAAATTATTCTAGACATGCAAAATTATGTTTTTTTAACTATAATTATATACCATTATAATTTTTTTATAAAATAGTCAAGTGAGAAGGTAGATTGAAGGTAGTCATTGTTGCCCGTTGACATTTTTGACGCCACAGTAGGCCTATTCGTCACCTCCTTCAACAACTTAGATATATGTTTGAAGGCCTTTTCTAGAAACATTATGGAAATAGAAAACTGACTTGAGAAATAAAAATTAACACACTCACCTACAACTTCGTTATAACCCGCCAAATTCCTTTCTTCAACGTGGTCGAATCCCCTAAATTCTTCACTCTCATCAATGTCACTTAAAGCCGAGGATGCTCTCCTCTTTATACCCCGCTTATCATCTATGTTGGGAGAAAATTGTGGAGATGCCTCTTCCATTGATGAGTCCTCAGTTATTTCCACTTTGATTTCATGTTTTATTATTATTGACTCAAGCTTATCACTATCTGGTTCAACTTTCATCTCTGGTTCGTCTGTAAAGAAAAATTATTTTTGTACTTAATTTCTGAGAACAAATTAAACTCAGGCACTTTGTTACTATAACTTCACACAATTTATATCAACAATTTAACAAAAAAAAATATTATACATTATATTGGTATTATGTATTTAATTAAAAATAAGTGATTTATATTATTTAGCTGGGGATCCATTGTGAAAATCACACTCACACTAGGTTTTCTTTTATAAAATATGTGATGTTGATCAAGTACGTTATTAAAAGAATATGATAGAATTGAAAATATTTTTTTTTACGATATTGTTTTATATATGAAAACTTTATATTTTTGATTTTGTTTTTTCTTGTTATATCCCCTATAATAACATATATTTGAAACTTTTCACCATATACCTGTTACAATTTCAATAATAAAACAATTTCAAGGTAGGATTAATGAACGGCAATTAATGATATAAATTGGATCTCTAAACAATGGACACATTATATAATAGAAATAAAATTCAAGATAGCTGGAGTGAAGTGCAATGATGGGTATGTAGGTTCTTTTATATTTACTTGAAGAAATCATTATAAACAAGCTGGGATAATTACTGCATTGCATTGAATACCAGCATAAATGCACTCAGTTCAACCACAAAAAGTGATTCCATTGAATAAAAACCTCTAAATGCAACCATTTGCCCAAATGGTTAACTATTTTAAGAAGAATACAAAAAAAAACAATGTTCTTATTAACTTCCCAGCATTCCATTTTATGTTATGTACCATTATGTTGCTGCTAAAAATTATTTAGATTACATCATGCCATAAGTATCTACTTTTAGTTTACAAGTGAAGTAAGCGTGAACACATTCAATTACAAATGAAAAAAGCCAATAACGTCATATTGATCGAGTTTTAGTTTATTTTCTATGTGGGGAGAGTAACATAGGAGCAAGCAAGCTATGGTGATGATGAGTAATTACTGTAGTCCATACTACGTAAAAGAGGACTGAAGTTCTCTCTGAGCTTGTATGTAGACAAGTTGCTATTCATAAGACTGAGATGGGTGCCTTGTTTTTAAGTGTATTTGATAACCGCACCTCTCCAAACGAAACGCTAGCATTCGTTAACAGCAGATTATGAAGACGGTGGTGGTACCATTTGCAAACTGTTTAGACATTAATTAATACATATAAGTCACACATAAAATGCTATTAATATGTAACATTATAGTAACCATAAAGCAAGTAAATGATAATCAATTTTTAATTATACCACTCTACTGTAAAAACAATGTAGTTAAAATTATACTACAATTATAAAAGTAATGTAATTAAACAAATATTGAACAAAGAACAAATATTTATAATAATTTTATATAAAAAACATTAAAAAAAAGGCTTAATACTCAGCATTACCAAGCGAGGCAACAGCAAATGTAATCTTTGGACAGTACAATGAACATTTATAATCTTACTAATAAAAAGTAAAAAAAGTTGGTGAATTTAATAATAAAGATAGGAATAAAATTAATTTGCTGTGTTTCACAGCATCCATGAAAGTTATAAATGTTAGAAAATGTTGCCACAAAAAATGATACACATAATGGTGTAGGTAAACAGTTGCATAACTGTTTTTATTAGGATGGAACTAATGGTCTTTAAAGGTCTAATTGGTCACTAAAAGAGTCTGAGCACATTTGCATGGAGAGTAGTCTATGAACCAATACCGATACTGTTGTGTTTTTTATGCAGGGATACCTCCACTCTATCCTTTTGCAAAGTGGCATCAAAATCTGACACAGCAGTTTTAAGATAAATAATAATTTAAACTACATAATTGTTGCTATTTTGTTGTCTGCATCGCTATGTTATGCTCATCGGCCGGTATTTTAAAGTATTATTTATGTCGAAACTGACAGGTCAGATTTTGATGCACAGTCGCACAAGGATGTAGAGGAATTTCCCTACATGAAAAACACCAGAGTCGCTATTGGTTCATAGTCCACCTTTGCCCAGTCTCCTTTTATAAAAGACGTAAGAACTTGACTTAAAAAGCTGCATGTCAGTAAAAATCCTGCGAGCTAATAACAACGTTAATATTGCTGGCTGTAAGCCACAGGGGTGTAGCTGTAAAACCGTTACTTTCTAGGAGACAAATAGTAAAGAAACTAACATTTAACTAATTGAACATAAACTTTTATACCATTTACTAATTAAAATCGTAAATATATAAGTAAAAAGTATTTGAGAATGTGTGTGAAAACTTAAGGATGTAAATAGGTTATAATAAAATCAAATAGTATATAGAAACAGTATGTACATAGAAATAAATCGCAATTTTGTTTTAATGCTCCTGTTGTTTAAATAATAATATAGTTTAGTCTGCTGTAGATCATTTCATTTCAATTGAAAAGAGGCAGTTGCTACATCCCCTTACAAGCAACGCTACTTACTCCTCTTATCTTAGTCGTTAAGCGTAGCAATGAATCCACATTCAACTCTGATATGACTTGGGTAATGATGATGTGGGTGCACAGAAAGTAGAAATCAGAAAATACAGAAATCAGCGACTACATAACAACAAGGGCATAGATACTCCAACTAATTATTCTTTGAGTAAAAGAATTATAAATATTAGCAAGCACAAATAAAAAACACAATTCACAATTCAAACAAACACATAATTAGTTTCAACCCCAATGTCATTAATGACAACTAAGCCAACTTGATTGTACGCATTTTCTAAATACAACTGAGTGAGTACAGGAAAGCTGACAAGTACAGTAAGAAAAACAAGGACTTAGGCACTGTTTGTGATAAATATATCGCTACTTTAAAACAAAATTGCCACAAATCAAAAATATTCAAAATCCTTTTTACTGTAAAAATTCAAATTTTGTCAGTCACATGTCTGAATCAACCATTAAAAGCAGAATAGAAATATCTTTCTAACAGCGTATAACATCTATTTATCAGTTTTAAAATTACAGAGCAATTATACAAGAACTGATTTTGAAAACTTTAAATGGCTCT
>DWON01003177.1:0-18597 GCA_018251015.1 Phocides pigmalion okeechobee
ATCATTCTCGCTCAAGCCGTCGCATAGTTCGGATCTCTCTACAACAACGTTACGCTGCCCGAGCAATATACGAAGATGATAAAATATTCTTGGAAGTTTTCTTTAGAATATGTGAACATGAGTAGTCAAGTCAACAATTGTGACGTTAGATATGCTTACTTCACACCATCTCTCCGATATATATGTATGGGTTATTAAACTATGTATGTACACTTTCGCCCCCATCGACAAGACCGCCTTTTGTTTACACTTCTGTTTTTTTGTTGTTATTACCCTTATGTATTTTTTTCTTGGTGTACAATAAAGTATTATTGTACTTGTATTTGTATATTTCTCATATAGTCCCTATTTTCATCCTTCATTTGTTAATAATTCATTCACTGTACTTGTTTAACTTTCTTTCTTTTCCTTTTTCTTTTTATTTCTCTGTATTTACGTGGGCTGGTGACAAGGTAGAAGTTGTATCCAATCGCACCTCAGTTTTGCTTCACTATCCCTTCTGTGATTCATGTTTGTCTCTTTAATCTTTTTATAACTTCCATGTATGTTTGTTTCAATTAATAAAGAATAGACGTAGTGACTACTTACTTCCAGGTGGACTACACGCTTCTTTGCTATTCCAATTTAAAAAGTAGAAATATATATAAACGACCAATATATTTCCGCACGTTGTACAATTTTAATACAAGAACCTATATCACGTATGGAAGTGACCAGTCGTGCGCCAACAATCTCTTGGCAACCTACCATTGTCGTTGAAAACCGAGCTATGTGCTCAGAATATTATAAATCCATTAGGATATCCCATTTCAAAAATAGAAAAGAGAACTGATTTCCAATAAAATAAAAAGGAACACATAAGAATAATGGACTATTCACTTAGATTAGCTTTAGACAATGTTCGCTTTCATCATCATCAACTTGTTCCACAGCTGGGTTCTTCTCTTAATATAAGAAGGGTTACGGGATGGCCCACTACATTCAGTCATCTAATACGTTGCGACTATTAACTTTGGAGTATTGAATTAGAGAGAAAGCAGAAGACGTGCGTGGATAAACGTACCACGACCCTTTTCATCACGAATCAAGAAATTGAAGCTAGGCAGGAAATATAAATCTATATCCATATCTATACATATAATAAAACTGTAACTGATCGCTGTCTGTACTTGGCAAATATATTTTAAAATTCATCATAGGGTGCCTTTACATGTATACGTAAGAGAACCCAGAAGAATGTTTTATTTCATTTCGTCTGTCTGTCTGTAAGTCTGTATATCTGTATGTTTGTGCACGATAATCTCAGAAACGGCTTATCCAATTTGAATGCAGTTTTTAAGATTACATTGAGATGGGCTTCACTTAACATTTAGTGCTTTTAGCATTTAAATCGATTAACAAATAAAGTAGTTATGACAATTTATGTAACACGTGAACGAAGTCGCGGGCAACAGCTCGTATTGCATAAATACTTCACTCATGACATCTTAGACACAGAATTTGGTTTCTCACAAACCCTTGTCCAACTCTGAGTTAATCTGAGAGACCATTATATCGTATAACCTTTATATTTATATACTCGAGTAAACTTCATAGTAATCTAAGGTTACAAGGCCCATCTACTACGAAAAGGGTAAGAGTTTGATTGAATTTCTTTTCTAATTACCTCATTCATCATAATTCATGCGTAGCTTCGTTACAGAAAATGATGCGTTAAAAAAATAGCGAAAAAGCAAAAGGAGACGATCGTCTGGAAGATATAGAACTGAAATATTATTTATGTTAGACGCGACATTACCCGCGGGACCCAGGAATAACCCGTGACAAGTTTTCCGGCAAATTGTCCATTTATTTGCGGAATTAGTGCCAACTTCGTCTTTGCGTTGCTCCGTTTGAAATTACAACACGCCTGATTATTTTAGTGTCGTAACGTGATAATTTTCTCATTCCTCGTCTAACGATGATCAGATTTAGTTTAATAGTGCTTTGAAGTATTCTAATTTATATACTTAGGATAGGTACTATGTACCTTTACCTTATATTGCTTTTATTTTGTTCTTAATCTATCAGATAAGCATTTAGCAGTATGATTGGAAAAACCACTGACATGCCCATGTCCAGCGTAAAGCTATTACTGCGTTTCAGCGAACAGATGTGGTTAACGGCTCACCTTCAAGTATCATTCAGTCATACAACGAATCTAAGATCGATTTCAGGTGGAGCTCCTTTGTTATATGAAGTTGGTTACAAATATCAACAGCAACTACTTAGCCTCTGTAAAGATGAACAGTAAACAACATTCGTTTCCGTTTACCAGAAAAAATAGCGCTTGTTTAACAATGTTAAGTACGCCGTAGTAACCTATTTTTGAGAAATTTCAAATACACACTTGAATACATTTTTCAAGTATGTCGAAGCGCAAGGCAAGAATCAGAAACCTTTTAAACACTATTGACAAAATATTGTAATTTTTAACTTAAATTTTTATGCAGTAAAACTAACATGCAGAATTGTATAAATGTCATACATTGATAATTCAAGGAACTAAGTTGAGGAATTTGCTTTCCAACACCCTTCATACAGGAACAAAGCAACACACGTTTCAAAAAACCGAAATAGGACCATGTTTACAAACTTTGAAAATAATACGCATCCCCTCAATAGAGTGGTATTAGACATTTCACGAAACGAACCTCGCTGGTCCCGATCGACGCAAATGGATTCCGTTCGCGCCGAATACGGGAACAGATCCGACGCCAATTGAAATTGAAGCATATCGAATCCATAAAAACAATTTTCTTCCTCGGATTGTTGATATAGGAAGAGGGTATCCGGATATTTTTCGACACCATTTCGCTGAAATGTATATGAAAGTGGAACGTGACTGCCTACTGTGTGAGATTAGATAGCCAAGGCGTTAAACTTCGACTTGACTAGCTGAATATTTTTTTTACGTCAGAAAATCCTCGAACTTACCTTCCACAACAGGTACGTCGGACTCCAATCGAATAAAACCCATCTCGCCACCTCACGGCAGATTCACGGGAACGCTCGTGCACACTTCCGCAACTCCGCCAATAGCCGCCGGACCTCACAAACCAGACCCGCGTCAGGGGTAAATCCCAACTCTGTTGTCGGAGTTAGTTCAGTGTCCAGTGTCCAGTGTCGGACTAAGTACGGTCAGCAAATGATGCCATTTGCTGACTGTACTAAGCTGCAATACAACTATCATTTTATTGCAAACGATCAAACGATAAGCTACTTATGATAATTTGCACACAAAACTTTTATTAGCCGTTTTTGTTCAGAAGAAACATACACAAAAATCTAACCTTGTCGTTTTATTTATCCTGTTGCACTTCTTATAGGTATACGTATAAAAGTCTAGTTCAATGGAGTTTAATATTTTGTATAGTCAGCAACAAAATTTGTTATAGGGTTTTCATATTTCATAAAATAAAATATAAGAACAATACCCAGCTTTAAAAATAGAAGCTTATTTATATCCGATCTATTAATTTTTATAATATATTTTATAGAGCATTCTGAGAAATCGGGGTCTGTAAAAGATTTTCTTTCGATATCTCTTTCAATAATTTAATATGAAAATATAAAATGCTATGTCAAAAAAACCGCATAAAATTCAATCAAAAGTACACGATAGCTTAAAGAATTTAAGTGAAAAGAGTAGCAAACGAGCATTCAAACCACCTGATGTACAGTAACCGCAGCCCATAGACATCCACGTGCAACTACGAACACGACAGAAATTCTTTCTGAGCTCGAACGTAGATACATTGCTACTCCTGAGGACACAAGTATAGCTTTACCCTCGGAACACAAGTAATGCTTTACGGCGGATATTGAGGGGGGCAGTGGTACTTTCCCGGTCGAACTATAGTCCCATCTTGCTTATATATTAGTATTTTATTCTAGACTCAACACAGTCAAAGTTGGCAATTATAATGACATTAAGAAATGTTAGTACAAAAAGCAATTTGTTTTCATTTCGTTGAAAATTGAAAATGATTGGACTATAAATTAAAACACTTCTGAGCTTTGTGAGATGACAAATGAGTCAGATCGAGGCCTCTAGGCTGTGCTGGTCTTAAAATGAAAAATATCCCGTCTTTGTTGTACGGCTTTTAATGTCACTGCAATGGAAGGGACGTATTATTTTTATTTTAATTCTTTCCTGTGATGATCTAAAATATAAATCAATATTATTATTATTATTTTATCGTAATTTTGTAAAGTATTTAACATTTACATGACATAGCCTTGATATTGATTGATTTAGAAAATTTCTTTCCTTTTTATAGTGTGTAAGGTCGCACTATTTAAAATTAGGATGGTGTAATTACCTATAATGATAACCTATTATTTGTGATAACCAGACCTTTATTTAATACAACATACGTCATGAAACAAAAGAATGGAGTTAAAATTAAACATGAAAACGGGAAGGATAGAAAAATATTGGTGTCACCTTTTGAACTCCTTTGAAATTAATCAATCAATAAAGTTAATAATGTTGGTAAAAAATACTATCTTATCCTGACCAAAGACGGCTTGCAAATTTACATTATAAAATAAATATTTTAAGAAAATATATGAGAAGTATATTGTAATGTATTCAGTAATACTCACTCACTTAATCAGCGTACATTATGAATTCAGTGATTACACTTGCTTACTATACCCTAATTATGACGCTGTGTTATTGAAGTATTATTAGGCGATACCATTAGTACTTTGGCTCGGGATTTTCTCTGCAGCAATGACACCATACCTGTTTCTGCTTTATACCAGCAGTATAGCACTGCTATATCCTAATTGGAAGGTCATAAAAAAGGTTCGAAGCATTCTATCTCAATCTTTAAATTAATAACGCATTTATGATAGACTTAGTGCTACTGAACAAAATATGTTTATGTCCATGGGAAGCAGCGCTCGCTTAATATCGTCTCGTTTGGTACTTCAATTGAACGAAGAAAATTGAAGTGAATGTGTATGTATTATTTCCATCCTATAAAACTTCAAGTACTATTCTACAAAATAAAGTAGCAACTGAAAGTAAATGTCCTATCAGTAGTTTAAGTACGAAAGTGTATATATTGGTATTATGTTTATACATGTTCACGGGAAGCAGCGCTCGCTTAATATCGTCTGGTTTTGTACGTCAATTGAATGAACAAAATTGAACAGAATGTGTATGCACGATTTAAATCCTGTATCTATATACGGGAGTTACGTACACCGGCAACTTTTATCCGCAGTTGTATTCAGTGCCTCCACCGTGAACGTTGCAAAGCACAGGCAAAGTTGCCCTCGCTACATGAAAAATGCATTTAGTTTCAAAACGAAATAGCTACATGACTATTGGAAGATTTCGCGGCGGATTCGAGGTATTCAAAATGGAGGTTTCTTGAATCATTTGAATACAATTCACAGAGTTCTTACCTTCCTACTTTTACTGGAACTCTTCCCACACTCGTATCCCACAGTCAGCTGTGGGATATGAGTGTGGGAAGACTTACACGAATGTACACCTAGAGGAGTCTTAAAACATGTTTAACCACACTTCACCGATGTCTATAGACGATAATTATTAAAAATTCACTATCTTATCAGTTTTTTTTGATGTGAGAAGAGTAGCAAACAAGTATGACCAGCTGATGTTAAGTAGGCGCAGCCCATAGACATCCACGTACAACCACAAACACGACTGAAATCTTATCTGAGCTTGAACGTAGATACTTTGCCACTCCTGAGGACTAAGGTGATCACCTCGCTTCAATATGTAGCCGGCAACCGCACTTCTCCAACTGAAACACAAGTAATGCTTTACGGCGAAGTACGAGAGCGGTTGTGGTACCTCCCTGGTCGAACTATAGTTCTCTCATCTCCAAAAAAAAAATTAGAAATCCATCATCTTGTCAGATGTTTAACAACGCTAATCTATCGATAACATCCGAAACCCAATACTATGCGTATTCTCGCAAGTATAGATACACATGAAACTTCACCACTAATGGTCATCCATCCAAATTCCGACCTCGCGCTACGTTGCTTAACTTGGTTACCCATTTGCGCTCTTCACAATTATCACCTTAAGCGCTTTAGTGCATTTGTAACTTCTAGAATTTTAAACGTACTAACTATAACCATAGTTGATATTCAGAGCAATTACTGATTCGAACCGAAATCCGCACTCTTCAATCACTTATTGCGAGTTATTCCAATTTGCACCGATCGAAGTGATTCCGAATGAGCTCAATTGAGAATGCCTACGGACATTGTTTTCCTCGTTATGGCATTTTAGGGTTCAGTATCAAAATGAATAGAAAAATCCTTTATTATATACAATTTCATTCTATCCGTCTGTACAAATGTCATAGCCATTTTACATCGAGACTTAGTACGACATAGAGAAAATATGGTTGATAGATGTATCTTTAAACTTGTGTACAATGCTATTATAATATTTTTTAGTTAAAGTAAGCAATAACACGTCCTTTGCGTAAACTGTACACGCTCATAATTGGCTTACATACATAAAATACCTATATGTAAAATGTTATAGTTCATAAGTTTTGTTTGTTTAGCTGTTGGCATGGTAAGAATAAATTAATTATAAATGGTTAAAAAGCAATTAAATAGAGGACTCTCCTTACATATAAATGAGATATAAAAATGCCGTACGTCGTAAAAAATGGAAGTCCAATATCCATTTTAATTTATCCCTCTAGTCATCATCGTTATCTTGATCGTGGTGATATCGTGGTCATGGTAATAGCTAAGGTCGTAATGGTCGTAATCATGGTCATAGTCGTAATCATGGTAATCATCATGGTTGGTATGCCTGAAAAAACTATGCACGGAACGAAAAAAAACAGTTCATACAACCACACTCCAACTGTTCAATTCAAAAATGTGTGAAAATGTCGTTTAAAAATGTCCATATTCCACGCACAAAACAGATTTAGTACGTACGAAATAAAAATTGATTGATGAATTCGTTTTACAGGCATGCTATTCACGCTTACATTTTAATATTCACATCCAAGCACGCCTACACGCGTGACAGGAAACAATTTTGGTTATAGATCCCACAATTAGCATTCATGGTAAGTCTATTGTTCGTTTCTTTTTACACTTTTTGACAAAACTTTAGTATTTCAATTGTAATTCGAATGTGGAGTTTTTGCTTCCATGCGTTACGTTACAGTAGACTGGATTTAAAATACCAAAGATGGGACTTAGTGTGAATCTAATCTAATAAGAAAGACTGGTATATCCAGCTGTGATCTGATGCGAATTGAAGCTATAAGAGTTCATGCTTCACCTGTGACGTCATTACTGCTATTTGTACAATATAACTTATTAAAAGTAGCCTTGATCTGGTTTCAGGTATTCATGCATTTGAAAGTAACTAGATGCGAAGAGCTAAAGACCGGGCACAGCGGCTTTCCTTGAGAAAGTCCTACGTCCAGCACGGTACTGCCGGTACTATCGGACACTTTATAATACGCCGCCAAGCATGGTGTTGCCGTCTATAGTTTCAAAGAAAGCAACTGTTTTAGAACTCAGAATACCAACGTATTTATCCAAGATATTGGGCAGGACTTTAGACCTATTTGATATTAAATTTCAATGTCCATGGTCCGCAAAGACCACTTAACATCAGAAGAGCTGTGCGCTCGTTTGCTACTATTCAATATTTTGCTTGCTGCGCTGACCACTGCCCTTTTTGCTCCATAGAAACAAAACTCGTAATCAGGTCATAAGCACGAGTACTCTTTACCTCATTAAATTACCTTTCACACACCGACGGATTTTAAATATTTAAACACGTTTCATTAGACGGGTATGAAGCATGATTGTCACTTCGTATAAAAGAAGAGTAAACACGAAAGATTTACCGTGTCGTGTTTGCGAATTGATTTCGTGTAGCTCTGGCTCTCAACCTGCGGACATACGGTCAGAATATTTAATACTTCATGCGTCAATCACCAGATTGTATCATAAACCATCTATAGTAGCATCTTCTATGAAAGATTTGATACTCTAGGTCTAAGGTGTTACTATCTACCATCTCTAAAAACATCGTCTTTTAATACATTCATCTAAATTTGGAATTTCTGGATTAAATCAAGTACAAGTGTCGATACAGCAAACCTTTGTTATGTGAATAGAGAAGCAAGTTTGCAAGTCTTCTGCTGATAACAGCAGAAGATATAAGTACATAAGTACTCACTGCAGTTCATGGACATCTACATACAATTTCGAACAGAATTGAAATAGTATCAGAGTTCATAGATAGATATGTTGCTACTCCTGAGGGCTAAGATAGTCTGGCTTATAAGTGGAGCCGGCAACCGTACCACTACAGCAGAGAGACTAGACTCGCTTCATAGCAGATTATGAAGATAATGATAATACCATGTCAATTGAATTACAGTCCTACAGTATATCCAACTTAATCAGCTGGGTCCTTGCTAAATTCTATTTCTTAAAAGAGGTTAATTTGAAGCTTACATCTTAATTGGTCATCGGAATACAATTGAAAAGAGATGATGCTGTTACATCCCATAAAATTTAAATATTTAAGTCCTTTCTTCTTTTACTATTTAAAATTACTATGCAAGCGTTATAAAATAACAGGTATGTGATGGTACAGCTGATTTTAAAACATATGCAGAGTATTTTAAGCGACAGAATAAATGAGACGTCAAATATTAGTAACGCTTTTCAGACCGATTTTTAATGTGAATCGATTTCATTTAGACTTGATTACTGATGTTTACAGGACAGCAACGATCGTTTACCAACAAATGGAATGAATGATCATTTCCTAATTCTGTATTTGAAAAAATGTTCTACACCCTTTTCTGTAGAAAGTTTGGGGGCAATAAGGATTTTACTGCGGAAATATTGCACAGAACAGTAAGCAGAAACGGTAAGTTGAGTATCACTGGTCTAATTGAAATCAGGGCCCTTATAAAAGAGCGCCTGCCAATTCCCAATTTATCCGTTTAAATTTTACGCGTAAATTCATTCGAACGCTCTTGATCTGAAAATTATTTCGGCACGTTTCAACGTAAAAACACAAATACGCCGTTCAATTAATCAATCGTTTATATACGTTAGCGATACTGTTTAAATACTTCACGGTACGACGTTCCGTTTACGCGACTTCTAGTGTACGCAACGCGTAATTTGTTTATCGTTAGTTGAAGTGCATTTACGCAAAGTCAACGAATGGCCTGAAATAAATCTACGGTACAGTTTATTTTAACATGTACATAGAAAAACCTAAATATCAAATTGCCTAAACTATCTGCAGAGAGACCAGGCTCATACGGCAAGGTGCCAATAATGCTGGCAGCATAACCGCGTCACATAGCGATCGCACGTCTCTACATAAGATATAAACCATTTCTCTTGTCACCAGCGGCGTAGATTAAACGTGTTAATTAATAAATACAGCAAAATATATATACACTTTCTCTCCTATACTCTCTGTGAAACAAATACGTACTATCTACACCTTCAACATACATACACACATACATAAAAACGCGCTATGTTTTGTTCTCTCTCTGTGCAAACACACATGCACGCACACACGCACACACGTACACACAAACACATGCACATCGTAGACATTTAAGAATCTTTATCGCCTTGTCTCATTTAATCTCGCAATATCGGACAGATAAAAGTATAATAGATATACGTAAGCAAAACAACTCCACTTAAGCGGCCGACTTCAACTTCTAAAAAATAAATTAGAAAGCCAGACATTTGCCTCCAATCGCCTTACCTATACCCTAAAAGCCCTTTCAAAACCAATCTATGTTTAACCAAAAACTATAATAACGTCAGCTGCGACTCATTTAACCACAAGTTTGACTTTACACGGACTCTCCTTATTATGAATACGTTTTTGTATTTTTTAAAAACACTATTAAGTGAAGCCCATCACAATATAATCCTGAAAACTGTACTCAAATCGGATTAGCGTGCAAAAACGTACAGATAAACAAACAAAATGAAAAATCACTCTTTTGGGTTCTTTTTCCTGGTTAATTTAGCTGCATCCTTTTTTAAATCACCCACTGTTGAACACGAGACTACTTTTCAATGAAAAAGAAAACTCTTAATACTTCACTACATCATACACGCCTTTGAGAACTTCACGGAGAACTCTCAGAAATGCAGCTTTCTTCACTTTCACCGTTGAAACAAATAATATTTAACTTTTAACATACTAGTAACTTTCCAGTTATTCGAACCTAGCCTATCTATTTCAATCGTTGACATCTTACCACTAAACTTTGTTAATGTTATGTCATTCAGATCAAATAGATTTGGCATCGCTACAATACTCACATACTTATTGCCCTCTGTGGCGTATTTTTCAATCCTATGACACCATTTTATCTCAAAGGGTTAATAATTGTTAGTAGTATACAATAAAAATATTGTGTCGTAATATAGTGAATATTATAATATACATATATACTTCTTTATTATTGTAGAAGTAGTTTACACGTATTCAGGTTATCTGATGTAAAATGGACTCTGCAGTCCATGGATACCCACGTCCAATATTAAACAGGACTGAAGGCCTGCCTAACGTCGTGTACAGATGTGTTGCTGCTTCTGCGGACTGAGATCCAATAGAAACACAATAAATGCTTTATGGTGGATTACGAGACGGTGTCATCACCCCGGTCGTACAACCTACAGAAAATACAGATTGTACGCTCGTTTGCAATAACAATAAGAAAAATACCATATTGTTTTACATTCCCTTGTCCCACATTATGTGCTGTTAAGAATGGTCACACGAATACTGTGTAGACGGAGGGGAACAAATTAGGTATAGCGTTTAAATTGAAATACTGTCAGTGCTTATTCAATTTCTGGAGGGCGGCCCCTCAGGGCGGGCCGTCTGAGTCTGCTGGCTTAGCCCACCAATTAACATGTAACGAAATGGGAAATCCACTCAGTTACACGGTAATCATGCAGGGAGAGCCCTTCAAACGCTCGTAAAAGAGATTACTTTAGTATTTTGTATACAAAAAGTTCTCAGATTACTTAATGGTTAGTTTCAGGCCTTTTACAGATTTCAAAGCTTAGGACCTAGAACCTAGCACTACTGAATTTTTGTTTTGAGCGTATTAAAAAATAATCATCACGTACTTGACAGTGAAAATTATTTGCTGGAGGGTTTTTCATAAAGTTTTCAAACGTGTGTGAATATATATACTAATGCCACTTGGTCAACCTGGAGGTCTATGACCTAGTATAGTAGTATAGTAAACAGTTTAGCGTTTGTATTCCGTGACATTTATCCTTTCCAATATTTTAAGGCAACGTTGGTATGATTGGTTTGAATTGGCTTTTACTTTAGTACATGGGCTTTTGAACAAACACGAGTAAACAGAACTGCTGCATTAACTATGTTTTGATTACTTTGTACACTCAAAGACCAATATAAAAGCATCCAGAATTACGTAATGAAACTGGAACTGTGTTTATTTTTACATTTAGAATGAAACGTGACATCGTGTCATAGGCCTTTTACATAATTGGCTTTCGAGGATTATTATTCAAAGAAAAACAAGCAAAGCGACACATTTGTTTGCCCCGTAAAGAGTGTCAATACCGAACAAAAATATCGAACGTTCGTTTGAAAATATCGTTCGTTCAAGGGTGGCAAATCCTTAAGAGTGGTACGCTTGTGGGCGTCTTATTTCTGCGACGAAACTCGACACATTAAATGTATCTGATTTATTTTGGGCCATTTTCTTAAGTCAGGAGTACTACTCTTATAATACGTAGCCGAGTAATGGTATATTAAGAATTCAATTAGTTCCACGTTTGATCGATGCCGATGACAAAGGGCAGGTTCAATTCTCGCACAGAGAATTGCGATCGCTATTCAACGCGAGACTGCGGTTAGCGTACTCGGCACCATGTCGCATGAGCGAGGACTCCCTTTACATTGTTTAGATTCGGATTTCATTATAATAAATTTTGAGATTTTTATTATTCAATGGAATACTTTTGGAGAGAATTGCGATCGCTATTCAACGCGAGAGTGCGGTTAGCGTACTCGGCATCATGTCGCATGGGCGAGGACTCCCTTTAAATTGTTTAGATTAGGATTTCATTATAATAAATTTTGAGATTTTTATTATTCAATGGAATATTTTGGATATAAAACATACATTTGACAGTAAGTAGAGTGATACTTCGACTGTGAGTGTACGACCGACACTCTTAATCCGCCGTGAACCAACTCTTGTGTTTTGGTTAAAGTCGTGCGGTTGCCAGTTACACACAAGCGAAGCGCACATCCTACTACTGCTCAAGAGTCACAACCTCGTATGGAATTCAATCTAGTTTAAGGATGTATGTGAATGTCTGATTATGGATGTATGAGGATGTATGATTAACTGCAACGTCTACTTAACATCATGTGACCTGTTTATTCTTTACTACTCTTCTCACAAAGGTTTTTCCTATGTGGTACAATTCTTTATGATTTTTTTAATCAATATGAAACGAAACTTTGTAGTAATATTCATGAATATAAACTTTTGTTTCTTGTTTGTGAAAAGTTTATACCACTTTTTGTTTCGAAAGGTACCTTACCGTATCAGTATACAGCTGGTCACAGGTCCTCTCTTTCACTTTCCCTGAGTACGTCTGTGTATTCGTAGATGATACACAGATGCTAAAAAATATAATACTTTAGTGATATGTCGGTGCATCTTCTGTGTAGAGAAATAAGCCCCAGTTTAGTGTCCCGATATATGGGCGCTGTAGTCAAAATTTTAAAACGGGAGTTACATCATTGTCCAATATGCCAGCTTAATACGGGTTGGTAGACTTCACAAGCATTTAAGAACTTTTCGAGAGCTCTCAGGAATACTGGACTTCAAATGGTGATTTCTTTTACCGTAAAAAATTATCCTGTAAGAAGCACAACATCTCGAATATTAGTGGCACGTAATAGGAATGAGATCTCTAGTTCTACTTCTACTAGTCTACTTTAGTCTTACTATAGGACTGTAACTTCTCCGACGCGTTCATATAAATAGAAACTAATCTGTCTAAATTAGCTAGTAACACAATTATATACAAAAGGGCTTCTGCCTCTATTTTAGTTACTGATTAAACTTTGCGCCTACACAAATTCAAAAATAGACTTATAATATTAAAATATTTAGCTGTGAAGTTTGTTTTGAGATTAGACGTCGACAAAGCAAAATCGTGAGTTTATTACGAAAGCGAAGATTATGCCAAGATTTGCATTTTGAAGTTACGACTCCTTCGTCGTTCAGTGGCCGAAAGTTGTTGTTCGAACACAATTATTGCTTCATAGATTACGTTTAACGCTACAAAATATTTGGACGACAATAATTTGGGTAAACTTTGGCTTAATTTAGAACTATATCGAATCAATTTTATATTAATTAGGACTCTATTCGTGATCGTCATTCAATTATAAATACAATTTCTGGAGAAGCCAAGCTGCGAAAATGTTTTACTCAGCGGTGACTACGTGTTTATTTCACTTTTTATGTAAGAAGAGTAGCAAACGAGCATGCAAACCACCTCATGTTAGATAATCGCAGCCGATAGACATCCACCTACAATCACAAATGCGACTGAAGTCCTATCTGGGCTCGAACGTAGATACTTTGCTAGCCCTGAGGACTAAGAAGGCCGCCTCGCTTTAAACTGTAGCCGGCAACTGCACATCTTCAACCAAAACACAAGTAATGCTTTACGGAGGATTATGAAGGTAGCGGTGGTGCTTCACCAGTCAAGCTATAGTTCTCCCCCCGTTAAAAGTACTTAGTATTTACCTTTAGTTTGTGGATTTGAAGAACCAAAAAATTATAATTATTATTGTGGTGCTGGTGAAGATGGTTGATTCATATTTCACGCAGAGTATTGCGATAGCTATCGTAGAAGCGCATTAAGCATTTAAAAAGGTGAAAATTGTATTATTTGCAATCTTGTACTATAGATTAGAACTTAGTTTGACATAATAGTAGAATAAAAAGTTATGATCGATTTTCCGAGATCACAACCAATGATTTTATCTAGCAATAACGAATCCGATAGCATCGCTCCACTCGCCGAAGGATGAGGTTCCATCCACATCAATTCTACTCATGGCGGTCCTCCACGGTTCGATTTGCACGGTCTTTTTTGCCACGGACGTGCAAGATGTGGAATAAACTTCCTCCTGAGGTGTTCCCGGAGCGCTATGACATGGAGCTCTTCAAAAAAGGTACGAAAAGAGCTCTCCTTCAAAGCCGGCGATGCATTGGCGATTCCTCTGGTTTTGCAGATGTCTATGGGCGACGGTGATTGTTTTCCATCAGGCAGCCCGTCTACCTTATCGATAGGCTAATATATATAAAAAAATGTGTATGTTGGGATAAGGAATGAAGATGGGAGAACTATAGTCCGACCGGGGAGGTACCACCGCTGTACTCGTAATAAGCCGTAAAGCATTACTTGTGTTTCGGTTGGAGAGATGCGGTTGCCGGCTATACTTTGAAGCGAGGCGACTATCTTAGTCCTCAGGAGTAGCAACGTATCTACGTTCGAGCTCAGATAGGATTTCGGTCGTATTTGTGGCTGTACGTGGATGTCTATGTGCTGCGACTACTTAACATCAAAGTTTGCATACTGGTTTCCTACTCTTCTCAAATCAAAAAAAGTTCAGAAATACGCAAGAATTTTTCCACCAGCGATCACCCATCCGACCGCGGCGGTGTAGATTAAATTTGCAGATTGTTTACGATTTAAAATAAACCGCGGGCTTGTGCTCGCTTCACATTAACACTTGAAATAATTTATATATCGTCGATTGGATTACACCATCCAAAGGGTATTATTATTCTATAAAAAGGGATCAATTATTACGTCCCATTAGGTTCGAGCAAACAAAATCGTGTCTACAGATTCAAATGAATTTGGTTGTAAAAGGTTAAACGGTAATTTTCGAAGTGAACGATTTTTGTATGTGATTTATAACAAAGAGCATCCTAATAGGATCTATTTTAAAGATATCCTTTTAGGACGGATAGGATTAATCGTATATTTATAGCCAGGTAAATTCTAATACGATGAACTGCTAAAAATCTCCCACACTCGCCTGTGGTCTAATCATTGTTTTCTAATCAAGTGAAAAAGTAACAACGCGTATGAGACATATGATTTTAAAATAATCTCGGAATTTATACATTTTACCATATAAAGGTTACTTACGGGGACCTCACCGAGAATTTTTTTTTGCACCATAGTTTAACCGTAACCACGTGTCACGTATGTAATTCAAAATATCGTCACTCAAAAATATAGTAAAATGTAACACGTATGTAGGCTACTTAATAATAAGTAATCGCTTTATTTCATGGGGTGCGTGGAAAGAGCCTCCTCGAGTGGCGCGACGTCATATGTTCGCCCGGCGCACCCTGGATCAGCCTTCGTCCACCTACGCTGATTGACCAATCTTTCTACTACGGCATGACTCACTCCCACTTATCCTTTAACTACCTTCACCCCGTACTAATCCTCTCCGATTAACTCCTTAAATACACCACCCTTTAATAAACAGTCATGCCGACACGAAAGAAGAAGAAGCTGCATTTCATGGACATCCACATACAACCTCAAACAGAACTGAAGTTATATCTAACCTCGCAAGTAGTTGCCTCGCTACTCCCGAGGACTAAAATGGGCGCCTCACTTTCAAATGTAGCCGGCAACCGCAAGACCCGAACCGAAACAAAAAAGTTTCTTTACGGCGGATCATGAAGGATGCAGTGGTACCTCCCCGGTTGAAATGTACTTCTACCATCTGTCAAACTATTTAACTTGTAACTATTTTTAGTTTCGTCACCTGTATACCTATTTAAACATCAGCCTTATTAAATATTTTAGCATAGCAGTATTAAATACTGCTATGTTAGGGTTAGAAAGGTGCCGGAAGGTAATAAACACACTAAGCATTTCAACTTAATTAATTAAATGTAATTGCTGAGGACTAATTGGAACAAACTTAAAAATAATAACAGATTACCGATCAAGGATAGACTGAAGATCAATGTGTTTACGTGAATATGCTCAAACGATACTTTTTCCAAAGTAGGATAACTATAGCCTGGCGGTGGTACCGGGGAGGTACCACCGCCGCCCTCAGAACCCGTTGTAAAGCATTACTTATGTTTCGGTTGGAGAATTGCAGTTGCCAGCTACACTTTGATACGAAGCGACCTTGGTCCTCAGGAATAGCAACGTATCTACGTTCGAACTCAGATACAATTTCTATCGTGTTTGTGCTTGTATGTGGATGTTTATGGGTTGCGACTACTTAACTTCAGGTAGTTTGCATGCTCGTTTAGTACTCTTCTCACATCATAAACTAAATCGCAATAAAATCGTGTCTTATCTTTTAATATGTCACGTGGGTATAAAAAGCAATTTTAAGTATCCAATCGTTTAAATTCCATTTCAATTTTGTTAAGAAAACAAGTGCACAGATCTGCGATAAATTTTTAGGCGACCGTGTATTGTGGAGCGGTCTATCTTATCGTGAACGCAAACTAGTCATAGAAAGTTGATGTACAGCCACAAACAATTAAAAAGAGCTTAATGTTTTATTCATTGAGGTAAAATGTTGCAATAGCTACCATTTCTGTGTAGCTTGTATACCGTCGTAAACATAAATAGTTACGTATACGACTATGAGGTTTGGAACAAGACAGAGACGTCTGCTTTATCAATTTACTTAATTTTATTGTAATTCTGCCGTTCCTATAAATCGATTTTTATATATAGGTAGGGTATAAGAATTCCGGTATGAAAATTTAATGGAAAGTTAAGCCGCAGTATTAATAAAATATTTATCGTTACGTTGTCTCTCAGTTCAACTTGTTGCGCATCTTATACTGAACGCACGAATATTATGTATACATGGAAAGTATACTGGAATATGTTGTTTAAATTCGAGTGTAAAAGTCGTATAACATTCAGTATACATACAGAAAAATCAACAGTCAACTTGTGGAGACTTGATTTTAGTTTTGTTTTTATGTAGTATGATTAATGACTAGCTGACACGCGTAGTTTTTCGTTTTTATACCTATAATTATTTATTTATCTATTTTTAACATAAATTATGTAGATAGTATTACATTTTAATCATTTATTAATATGTATAATTTCATTCAGACTTCAAAAAAAAAGTTTTTTCAATTTTCCTTCCAACTATCTATCACCACCTATCACAAGTTTACTACGAGACACAGACCTTAAAAGAGATTATATTGTAGTCAAAATACTTAGACGGGCATACGTGTTACCAAATGAAAGTACATTCGAGCTAATCCTTTATAAACGTATAAATGTTGTAAAATTTTAATAGAAAATATGGAGCGAATAATAAAAATAATGCAAAGTCGGTAACGCTTATACTTGGACCATATGCGAATTACCTTGCAGGTGGCGGGCACAGTTTTACGTGAGTGGTTTACTAAGGAAATCACGGTGACCAGAGCGGCGCCGCGTTTGAACACAACACTTATCCCGCCACGCCGTAGCCGTAAACGGACCGCTACGAAATTTGCTACGACCGATATCTTTTAGATCTAGTTTAATTCTAGCTACGACCGTCGTAGCTAGACTTAAGCGTCGTAACCTTATTTACACTTAACATTGAGATAGGTAGTGCAAATTATTTTCCATTGGACGTTAAGGTTTTTAGATCAAAAAACAACACAGTACATATCTGTGGTACGATGAAGGCATAAATGGCCCGCTACGAAATTTGCTACGACCGATATCTTTTAGGGCTAGTTTAAATCTAGCTACGATCGTCGCACCTATATTTAAACCTAACATTGAGAAAGGTAGTGCAAATTATTTTGAAAAGAATGTTTAGGTTTTTAAATGGATAAAAAGACGTTTGAATTTGAATTTGTTTCTAATTTTTCTACGCCATAGCAATAAACGGACCACTACGAAATTGATACGACCAAAATCTTCTAGGTCTAGTGTAAAAGTAGCTAAGGCCGTCGTACCCTTCTTGAAACCTAACATTGAGAAAGGTAGCGCAAATGAGTTTCCACTGGGCGTTTAGGTTTTTAGATTAAAAACAACAATACATATCTATGCTACGTTGTAGCCGTAAACGGCCCGCTACGAAAATAGCCACGACTAACACATTTTACGTACCGTTTAAATCTAGCTACGACCCTTATTTAAACCTAACATTGAGAAAGGTAGAACGTTTAGATTTTTAAATTGAAAAAATGACTCCATACTTATTTGCGCTACGCTGTAACCATGCTACTGCTACTTGTTTACTACTTCAAATATCTCTTGATACTGTTTTAATCTAGCTAGGATCGTTGTAGCTAAGTTTAAAGTTAAGTTCGAGAACGGTACATTTTATTTATTGCGAAAGAGTAAGAAATGAGCATGCAGACCACCTAGTGTTAAGTGGTCACTGCAGCCCATGGACAACCACGTCCAATCTCAAATAGAACAGAAGTT
>DWON01003178.1:0-18597 GCA_018251015.1 Phocides pigmalion okeechobee
TGGACGTGGTTGTCCATGGGCTGCAGTGACCACTTAACATCAGGTGGCCTGCATGCCCGTTTCTTACTCTTTAATTACAAAAAAAAAAGTTTCAAAATGAGTGTGGCAGCGGTACTTCCCCCATCAAAGCATCTGTATGTTACCTTACAAATGTAAAGTATATTTAAATTAAAATCGACATACAGTTGCTTGTGCCTTTGTACATTTAAATAGAAGCCAACGAATAGCGTGCCGTCGATAACGAGTATGTCGGCGACGACCATTATCGGTTATCAACTGAAATACTATTTTCCGCCAACTTGTTTAAACAGCACGCCATAGCCTTTAAATTTTAACAATGTAAATCCATCAACGATCCACTTCAGCGGTCGAGCCTCTAACCAGAATGTGAGGTATTAGACCATAGTCCATCACTCTGGTCTAATAACAATAAGTAGACTTCACACACGTTTAAAAACTTTATGAAGGAATGTCAGACATGAAGCTTTCCTACGCCGTTAAAGCAAGTACTAATTAATGTTTCATACATTATATTACATAATCTCTACATAGTATAAAACAAAGTCGCTTCCCGCCGTCTGTACGCTTAGATCTTTTAAACGATTCAGCGGCTTTTTAGTTATTTATTGACAGAACGATTCTAGAGGATTGTTTTATATATATATATATATAATACATACGTTTTGTAGGAAATAAAAGTCGAGAATTTCAAAGATTTGTAATGTAATAACGTGTGAAGCCTGAGTGGATTACTAGTTTAGAATAATCTGAGTTCATACAAAAGATGTATTTACACTTTGATCGCACGATTGTATTAGATTGGGTCAGCGTTTCGGAAGGCGGTCTAAGCTGGATGTCATTTCTCTAGACTATGCGCCGACAATTCTCTGAAATATTGTATTTTTAGCATCTGTGTATCATCAACGAATACGCAGACGTAATGTCGGCCCTCCGTCTTTTAGCGCCGACGTAAACACATAACTTCTGTTCGCCCATAATCCATATGTACTACAACACAGGTGTGTTCAAGCCGCAAGCTTTTTACACTGCGAAATAGACAGCAATGCTTAAAGCCGACGGGAAAGTGTTAAAAAATGAACACCTAACTTTCAATCGAATAGCAAAACCCTTTGGCTTTTTTTTATTATGAAAAAGTAAGAAACGGGCATGCAGGCCACCTGATGGTAAGTGGTCACTGCAGCCCCTTGACAACCACGTCCAATCTCAAACAGAAGTTCTATTTAAGGATAGACGTGTATGCGTTCCTACTCTTGCGGACTAAGATGGTCGCCTCCAATAATGTATATCCGGCAACCACACCTCCCCAACCGAAACACAATACATGAAGAGAATGTTGCTTTACGGTGGGTTAAAAAGTAAGGTGGTAAGGTAAGTATGGGTGGAGGGCTTAAGACGCTGATAAGGCACAAGTAATGCAATGCTTAATAGAAGTAATTAAAACAAGATGACGTGCGATATTACTCATTTATAAATGTAGGAGCAAAAACAAACGTAACAATACGTTATGTAACAAACAACGGATATAGGATTACGTGTAACTCATACTGAATGGGTTTAGTTATTTTTTATGTTATTTAAGCAATGCTAGCAAAACTGTTAGGCAGCGGCAGCACCGTTGTTCTTTTTTAAACCACCCTAAAAAAGGTAGTTTTCAATTCGCTTTTATATTCTTAATATGTTTGTTAACGCACAACTCCGCTATTTATTAACTAGTTTAAAAAATATGTCATATAATTGGAAAAGACACTGTAATTGTATATAGAAAAATATTTGTCCAGATCAAACGAAAAAAAAACGCTTTCTATAAGACACTAATAATGGACAAATACTATTTGTATACACAAACAGAGACTCAGAACAGAAATTTAAATACATTTTTTAGATATTCGGGAATCGAACCCGGAACCCTATGTGTGTCAGACCGATATTGTTATCGCTATGCAACGACAGTTAATATTTAAAGGTACTAATTGAGACGTACCACCTCTCCAATCGAAACAACAATTTCTCTTCATTTATCGGTCCCTGCAGGATACACAACTGCTGTATGTATATACTTGTGTATGTACGTACAAATCTATATGGATTATGGGCGAACACAGGTCTTGTTTTTACGTCGGCGCTACAAGATTGCGGGCGGAGACGTCTGTGTATTCGTAGTGGTACAAGGATGCTAAAAATGCAACATTTCTGAGAATTGTCGGCGCATCTTCAGTCTACATAAATCAGCTCCAGTTTAGTGCCGCATCCCGCAACACTGATTCGATGTCATAAACTAGGAAAAATATGAATATATTTTAAAACATGTATAAATAGAGAGAACGCTTAGTAACATTATGTAACGGAATTAAGTAACGTTGCATATTGAAACATGACGTTGCAAGCGATAACGAATGTGCTTAGTTGACCGGACGTGTCGAAAAGAATAAACTTTAATTACATATAATACTCAATACGTGAAGGTTGGTGAAGGATTAGGTTATTTAAATAGCGTATGAATTAACTTTATTGACGTTGATATTGATATTACATTTTTGTATAAAAAAATGTAGTTACAAACGATCGTGCTTGGCAATAGATGTTAAGGTATGGAACGAGTTTCCTTCTGCGGTATTCCCTGAACTGAAGACGTGGGTTTATTCAAAAAGACGCAAAACGAGCTCTTTGTCAATGCCGGCGATGCATTGCCATTTCTGGTGACTGCTTTTTTTAGGAGGCCTAATCTTATCCTGCTCTAGGATAATTCATAAAAAGAAAGTGGTCAGTGCGGCCTGTTTTTTTACGTGGGGAACCCATCATGGGTACCACTCGGTCGCGGGGGCAACCAAGTGGTTATGCTGGACTCTTACCGGCTAAAACCTCACGGTGTTCCTCGAAACGCCTTATGTCGATACCACGGGTACGCAAGTAAATCCAACCTCAATTAGGACTGAATTCTTAATCAAGTTCGTGATCAGATGCGTTCTACTCCTGAGAAGTGAGATAGTCGACTTGATTTCAATGTGTTCCCGATAAACCACATCTCTTACCAAAACACAGGTTTCACGGTAAATTAGAAGGACGCCAGTACCTCCCCGACCGAATTAAAATTGTAGCCTTTTGTAATGCATTGTTTAACCTACAACAACAACGAATGTATTTAGGTACGCTCAATACGTAAGTAAACGTTGCAATGTTTTTATTTACGATGCGATATTATTACAATTTGATACATGCATACCTGCCTACGTTGTATATAATTTTGTGCACGCATGTGGTTCTCACACATAACTGGGATAGTATGGGGAAATCCATAGTAAATACAGGAAGAATTCTTTAAGAGCTAATTTGATTAAGAAAGCACGTTTGATATTTATAGTTTATGATTAAATGCAAGCTTTTCATAAGAAATAGATAAATTTAGCAACGGTTTTTTGCGACTCTACTCATTTTCATATAACAATCATTTTATTTTATTGAAAGAAATCTCGATATTCGAAGTTAAAATACCAAAGACAACAGGAAGAGTAATTTATTATACAAAATCTTTTTTCATACAACTTGTATGAGACAAGAAAATTAATTCTCGGACTCACATTTGACTGATAAAATTTGTTCTGATGTTTAATTTTAGAATTACTTAAAATTTAAAACAATACAAGATAACAATCATCCTGAAAGTAAAATACGTTAGGATATATACAATTAGGATTATAAAACACTTTTTTTTATCCCAATGTAGCATATTAAATTTACGTACCACATTAAACTTTGACGTGCGTCCGTATTGCCATTAATTAGTTAGAATAAAACTTTAATTTACCTATAATTTACTTATAATTGACTTCTTGAAATGTTTACATATTATTATTTATTAAGTTATCCGCCCTTATAACAGATAATGGACAAAATTACACAGGTCACTTATTAGGGTTCAAAAGTGCAACCCTTTAAATGTTAGACAGGTGGGCGGACCTTGTGGGCGTATTAATAAGCTTTTTTATGGAACGCTAATAAAGTTGTTAATTATATTCATATGTTATGACGCGTGCCGCTACAATACATATTTTGTGAAAATTTCAGCTTTGAACCTAGTACATCATAAACAGACAGACTGACATGTATCGACTTCGTAATAGGATCTAACGAAATCGTATAAAAATGACAACTAACAAACGGAAACGCGAATACAATTTAACCACCGATGGTCACCCTTTCTGTGACTTTCGTGTGAACTGGACGTTTATTTTACTTATTATTGCCAATTTGGAATAAGTGTAGTATATATATAATATGCAGTAATCCTTGACGTTAACGCCTATATATACGAATAAGCAATAATTTATCTTTTAAATTGGTTTTAATTTAATTGATCTTTTTTAGGGTTCCGCAGCTAAAAAGGTAGTCCAGTTTCCGGCTACACTAAAAAACGAAGCAATCATCTCATTTCTCAGGAGAAGCAAAGCATTTAGTTACGGGCTCAAAACTTCAGTCCTGCTGAGGTTATATGAATGTGAATATCCATAGGCTGCAGCGACTACTTAACATCAGATGACCGACATGATTTTTGCTACTCTCCTCATATAATACATAATATATAATGGTAGGGAATAGGGATTTTCGGTCATATTTTTCCATAACGGATCACTACGCATGATGTGACACGCTCTTGGCACCATTTTAAAATGCTTGTGTTGATTAACACCTCATTACTCTGTGACACCCGAACATGTCACTGTAACGTCGAGAAATTTATGGTAGCCTTGTTAAAAAAATAATTTTTACATTAAAAATAAGGCCAGTTTACATAAATTTCTGGAAGTTACATTTTTTGACACATGGTACAACATGGTAGCTACTCCTCAAGACTTAGATGGTCACTTACAAGCGAAGTCACCATCTTAGTCTTCATGAGTAGCAACGCATCTACGTTTGAGTTCATATAGGATTTCACTCATTTTTATTTCTTTTTTTATTGTGAAACAGTAAGAAACGAGCATGCAGACCACCTGGTGTTAGTGGTCAATGCAGCCCATGAACAACCACGTCAAATCTCAAACAGAACAGAAGTTCTATTTAAGGATGGACGCGGATGCGTTCCTACTTTTAAGGACTAAGTTGGTCGCCTCCAATAATGTATATCTTGCAACCACACCTTCCCAACCGAAACACAATACATGAAAAATATGTTGCTTTACGGCGGGTTATGATGATGGAGGTGGTGCCGCCCCGGACGAGTTCTAACGGCTCTACCACCTTTGGTTACTACCACTCATGTTTGAAGTCGAACACACGTGGGTGTGGGTGACACAGACTACTTAATATCAAGTAGCCTGCTTGCTCGAATGTTATATATAAAATGACATATCTATAAGATATAAATATGCAAGGAAATATATAAAATTGAATTTAAACTTTAGCCAAATTAGAAACATAGTATTTAGTACATTCTTGTTTTCTTTGTTGACCGTAGTTAACAGACAGACACTGAGTGTAATTATAAGTGAGTATGATACGTTCCAAATGAACGTTTATTAAAAATAAAGTAAATATACGATTTACTGATATTATAGCGGAATCTATACATTATGTTATATAACGGGTACTCACGATTAACGCAGTGAGTTTCACCGTGGCCATGAGCCATGCAACTGGTTCGAAATATCGGCAATTAAAAAGCGTCAATACTTTCCCTGCAGCTACAACACTGCTGTGCTACAATTCTGAGCGCGACGCGCTTGCGGCTCCTCCACACCTGAGTTGTAGCGACAAATTTGTATAGATTACGGGTGAACAAGCGCTGTTTTTACATCGACGCTACAAGACTGGGAGTGGACATTACGTCTGTGTATTCGTAAATGATACATAGATGGTAAAAAATACAATATTTCAGTAATTTGTCGGCGTATCTTCAGTATAATCAAATAAGCTCCAGTGTAGTCCGCCTGCCGCAGTACTGACCCGATTATATATATCCGCGCCGCAGGGAAAGTGTTAATCGTGAGTACCCGTTACACAACATAATGAATAAATCAAACGTATTCAAAAATAAAATTACTACACTGGTATGTAAACGATACTACAATGTAGACTCTTATTAAGTTTTATGTACGTTCATACAAATTTCAAAAGTCACTGGTAATTATGACAAATATTTATTATGTGCAAGAATGTTTTATCTTTGCACTCATTTTATTTTTAAGTGCATTTTTTAAAGTCAACATACATTTCTGATATGACGTCAAAGATGTTATACGTCACGAATTGATTAATTGATACGAAAGTGATTTTTGAAGTGCAAATGTATGCGATAAGAAGTTACATGCACCTGAATACTGCACTTGTCGTCGTAAACCAGTTTCGAACCAGTTACACATGATCGCTCGACATTCGCTCCGCGATCTTTATTACGCGAACCCGTTAAGAAAGCATATCGGCCCTTGACACACTCCTGACTGAGGTCAAGGTGGGGCAGCCCGAAATATCCCTAATAAGGGCTGTGTAGATATCGAGCTTTAAATTCCAAGCCAAGTTAATTATGACGTCATAGTTTTCAAATTCTTTCGTTGAAATTTTTTGTTGAGGTCAAGGTGGGGCAGCCCGAAATATCCCTAATAAGGGTTGTGTAGATATCGAGCTGTAAATTCCAAACCAAGAGAATTATGACGTCATAGTTTACAAATTCTTTCGTTGAAGTCTGTACCGATATTACAAAGTGTTAAAACATATTTATACCATAAAAGGTTAACATTTTAGATTAACCTTCACGATTACTCGTGAGTACTGGTTACATTCCACGACGACATTAGTATAAAATGAAATCCGATACAGTAGCAGCATCAATTTGCCGCTAGAGGAACTAGTGATTAAGATAAGGTAGACATCGAATAACATTAAATAAGATTAATTAAGCAATAATATCTTTGGTAGGTGGTAAAACAACGAAGGTACCGCCACCTTCATAGTCTGCGATAAAGCAACCCTTTTATTTCATTCAGAGCAGTACGGGTTACACTTAGAAGCAAGGTTACAATCTTAGCAGCAGGTGGCAGAAATATAGTTCAATCGGGGAAGCTCCACCACCACCCTCATAACCGTCACCTAATATATATAAATACGTATATTAATAATAAACGACGGAATTAAAAAAAACGTAAATAATAATAATAATGTTGTTTATTGCCTCATAACATACAATTTACATTAGAAATTAAATTAGATTAGATCAGAATTTAAATTAGAATAAGAGAGTAATCTGTTGAGTTAGTAGAAAGGCAAAAGGAGGTGGCTCAGCATTTGCTGACACAGAATCAGAATTCCGTGCAGCACTGTTTTTTAGCCATACCCCCTGTCCCTTAGTTGTCATGCGGGAGGAACTATCCGCCGCCTTTTCCGATATTTACAAATTCATTATCAATTAGTTATATACTTTTTTCTTATTCATACTTTTTTAATTGGATTTGTATAAAAGTGTGTTTTTTAGTTTATTTTAACAATTTTTTTTCATATTATTGCATTTTCGTTGGTCCTTGATACGTGTTCAAATTAATCAGACTTTTGATGACAGGAAATTGATGAACATTATGCTCAAAGACTCCGTTATATACATAGATACAACCCAAGCTAATGAAAGCGTGTTAAAAATGTATAACAGCACAAAGATCCTAAACTCTGAAGTCTATTAAAAAGTTATGACGACTTAAACATTTAAATTTTAAGAAATCTATGATTCTGAAACACACATGAGATACTAAAACACGTGTTTGGGTTAATTTAATTAGCATAACTTGAATGCTGGACAAGGAAGTAAACAACAGGTGATAAATAAAGGTGATGATCATTATGGACCAAACAGGACTAATAAACCAAATCTCGTAAATGTTTAAACCTCTAATGAAATGCAAATATGTGTATTCTGCGATGTTTTAGCAAGATGGTAAAACAGTTCGATCAGGAAGGTACTCTCGTCGCCCTCATAATCCGTCGTAAATGATTGTTTTGGTGAGAGATGTGTGGTTAACGACTAAATATACAAATGAGACGACCATCTCAGGACGGAAAGTTGCAACGCATCTATGCACGACGTCAGACAGTACTAACTCCTATTTGAGGTTGATAGATATCCATGCCTGATGTTTAATTATCATTGCAGCATAGAACAGTCACAATAACAACATTATTAAAATTAAAAAATGCTAAGAATTACTCACTCAAAACATAGATTTTCAAAATCTATACAAGTTCTCTGCAAATTCCAATAAATAAAGAAACCGAAGTTTTTGATACAAATAATTGATAAAAATGCTTTTTAGAGTGATTACAATAGGAACTGTTGTATGTCATATACACCGTAATCATAAAGAAAACAGTGCATAACAAATCTATTATCTATCTTCTATATATTCTATAAACATGTAATAATATTGTAACTGATCGTTGTCTGCACATGGCAAATATTTTTAATAAATCCTAATGGGGTGCCCCATATACGCAAGAGAATTCAAAACAATGTTTTTTTCATTTTTCTGTATGTCCGTATGTATGTATATACATACATACGGACATACAAATATTTGTACACGCTAATCTCAGTAACGGCTTATCCGGTTTGAATGCACTTTTCAGGATTATATTGATGGGCTTCACTTAACATTTAGTGTCTTTTTTCATTTAATAAGTAAACAAATAAAGTTATGTCAATTTATGCCAATCATAACCGGTCGAAGTCGGGGGTACAGCTAGATTCTGATACACTTTAAGTTATGATCGGTATACCCACTCTCAAAAACAAAAAAAAAGAGGCGAGAAAGGTAAAAAAAGAGGTGGCATTTTTTAGAAGAAATATAGCCAGTAAGTATTATGGAATAAGTCGAGTGAAACCACAAAACTGTCCAAGCGTGAGCTTCTGGACAGAAACTAATGTGACGTCATAAAACTTCCTTGACCTTTCATTTGTGGTAATCTAGCAGTCAATGCGTATGTTAAAAGCTATTATTAGGGTTTCATTGCCAGATGCCAAAAAAAACTTTATGTTTGTATACAATTCTTCTGTGCGTGTGTATGTCACTGAACTCCTCTTAAACGGCTGGACCGATAATAATGAAATACTTTGTGTGTCTTCAGGTGGATCAGTTTGAATTCTCAATTGGACCTATTTTTGGCACTGGAATCGGGTGCAAAGCTGATATTTGTAGAAGCTGGCATTTCTGCAAAAAATGACTTATAGATTTTTTCAGAGCGGGACAACGTGCACCGAGCATACTAGTGACTATAAATTTGTCTGGTCCATCTTTATACATGTACGTATATATGGCACAACCGTTTTACGTGGAACCTATTGACCCTATGACCCCTGTATATGAAATTTGAAACGTGTGTCCTTTGAATTCAATACAGATATATCGTATATTTACAAAAAAATGGTTATGGCAGACCATATATTTAATTGAGGGATTTGAAAGGTCTTTTCAAGTTTGTAACTGATTTCGGCAATAGTAGACGAGATATGCGCTTCGCAAGTCGTAAAGATTGTCCCCTTCCCCGTACGTTTCGACAATAAGGTAGATATTTCGGTAAAAATAGAAGTAAATGAACTTAGTGAAATGTGAAAAATACTTTCAACAAGATATGGTTATAAGTTTTGAGAGGTTTAGTTTATTGGCTTTGAGATATCCTTATCCTAACTATTATATAGAGGTTAAACGTAGTCCACTTGTTATTTGTTGTGTACCTTTGACGCGAAAACTACTGATATCATTCAGGTACCTCAAATTTCGCACACAAATTGCTTGTATCTCTAGTTTTGTCATATTGTATTGAAACTGAGCATCGACTAAAAATAATTTATAATGAAGATTATCATTTAGCCGCGGCATTGCTCGCGTAAAAGTCCATATTTGAAAATTTAATCTATTCTTACTTTCATCTGTTTAAAAATCATCATTACCTCCTAATATATTGCATGTCACTCCGTTTCCACCCTTTCAAATTTTATTTATACAACGAAAGGTTAATTATGCCCCTCTCTAAAATGTAATGTAATTCTATGTTAAATCCATCAAATTGGGGTCAGCAGTTTAGCCGTCAAGACGATAACATAAACATACATAGGTACTTTCGCATTTATAATTATAATATTTTTAAAATTAAATTTTAACCCGACTACTGAACTTTTAAGTAAAAGTTACTGCGCATGAAATTCAATTGATCTTCAGTAACTACTCATACATATGTCATGACAAACAGAAATAGAACACAAGTAGCATTTAGTACATCATTAGTGTATCCCTGATGATGGTGAAGCGCAAAGCTTCAAGTAAGTTTCTCCTTTCACTATCCTCAAACCAAAATACAATAGGACACATTGCTATTATAAAGTAGAAGTACCGCCGCTCTCATAATCTATCATAAAACATTCCTTGTGGAGAGGTGTGATTGTCATCTTCAATACGAAGCGAGGCGACTATCGTAGTTTTGGACTATTAATATTTATGTACGACTTTAGATAGGCATACAGTTGGATTTGACGTTGGATGTGGATGACCATGGTTTGCAGCGGCCACTTGACATGTGTAGTGAGGCCTGAGATGGCAACGCGTTGTGTTCCACGCATGCCACTCGTAGAGGGAACAGGTCCGACAGGGAGTATTGGCGGGCCGATGCTTGCCGGGATTGCAATAGTTGTTCAATTGAGATATCGCGGCTACCGGAACTTTAAGGGCTGAGCAGGAACAGGCCTGGTTTTAGGCAGTAAAAGTCTGACTATTTCGTCCCTGCCCTGGACGGAGGGGCATCATTTCCACATCCAAAATGATGATTTCCACATCCAAAAAAAAGGTCTTCATGCTCGTTTACTACTCTTCTAATAATAAAAAAATCCCCTCGCTAATAGTTTTAAAGACTGTATTTTGTTACTAAAGTAGAGCATGTTCTATGTTGTACAAGATATGCGGCATAATTACAGCGTCGCGAAACTGGCGGTATTTTTAATGTGTGAACAGCTTCTGTCACGGATAAATGGAGCATTCGTTACTAACCATTCTGTATTGTAACGAATGTATACGTACATTATTTTTCCCTACGGCAAGTCAACAATTATTATCCGGTTAAAATAATTAAAAATCCGGTTGTTTCACTAATCAAAGTTGTATTTTTCTTACTCGATGGTTTTGGAGAAATACGAAAAATTCAACATTAAAAAAAAAAAATGGAAATATGTTACATATCTTGTGTCTGTTCTTATGTATCTAGTGACACTAACAATACTAGCAACAATTATCTATGTTCAATTTACAAAAATAAACCTAATTCAGGTTACATAAGACCAGATAAACATAAATATAGGTTAAATATTACTTTAACTTCGATAAGGATAAAATATCAGGTGTATCTACATTGTTGCTATCATTATATTAAATAGAAAACCACTGCCATGCTTCTGTCTATCTTGAAGTATTTTTTGTTCCATTGGAAAGGCATAGTTCCTAGCTCACTTACGCCAGAGCTGACTGTTGCAGTTTTCAGAAATAGGGGTTAATATGTGATCAACTTCAGGTAGGACTCCTGCTTTACATGGATTGCTTACAGATGTTCATGGGTAGAGAATATCCTTTCCATCGCATGAATTGCAAGTTCATTTACTACTTGTTTTATTAGAAATATTAAAGTTTAATTGCAGTGCAATTTTAATAAAAGTATTTATAGTGCAACTAATAAAACACACTTTTTATGGTGTACTAAAGCATGTGTATTATATGATCTTGTATTTAGAATTGTACTTAGAAAAATTTGTATTAAATGACGTTGTCTATAGTTATGTATGTAAGTCCAATTGCATAATACATACAAAAAAAAAACTTTAAATTTTCAGAAATGACATTATTTGTGTAAATAACCTCCATACTATATATTCAAAAGTAAAACATCTGTTTATTTATTTTTTTTTGTATTCTAAACACAAAACAACTGTTCAACAATCGGCTTCCAATTTTGTACTAAGTGTGTTTGTAATTCCAGTTTTGTCATAAACTTTGTATTATGGGTATAGATGCTACATTATCTTACATTGATTTCATTGAGCAAAGATTAAAAATAATTGTAGTTGAGATAACAGTCTTTGGAAGAAATATTTTTGAATTACATATTTCAATACAGTTTATAGTTTATGGGTATCTAAGCTTGCACTTCTGGGGAAAAGGCGCAGATTAATATTTGTATGACATAAAATACATATGAGTAGGTTAATATTAATAATAAGAATTTATTTCAGACAATATAAACGAAAATAGAAAAGTTAAGTTTAAGCAACACATATTTTCTTTATCGTGAAAACCACTACATTTTATGCTACATGCTAATGCTGATAATCAATGTGGTTGACAAACTTATTCAGAACGCCAATCAACCACACAAAGTATGTATATCAATACTATTGATAAAGTTCATTTCTCAACCAGAGTAAAATTCCCTTGTGTGTATTATTTTTTTTTATGTGAGAAGAATAGCAAACGAGCATGCATACCACCTGATGGTAAATAGTTGCAGCCAATAGACATCCATGTTCAATCGCAAACACGACCAGAATCCTATCTGAGCTTGAACATAGATGTGTTGCAACTCCTGAGGACTAAGATGGTTGCCTCATTTGAAAGTGTAGCCGGCATCCGCACCTCTCCAACAGAACAACAAGTACTGCTTTATGGCGGATTATGAAGGCGGCGGTGGTACTTCCCCAGTCGAACTATAGTAGACAACTGTGGATATTAATTGAAATTGAATTACTATTCAAAAATGAGAAAAATGTATTAAAATGTAAATTTTAATTATATTGTTGACACACAAACAATGATTACGTAAAACTATAAATTATCTATGCAAATTATGCATAAATGACTTCCTTACTGTAGGAAAAACTGTATTTTTTGTATCTGTCTAAAAAACTTGTAAAACGAAATACAAGTTCTTTTAAAAAATACATCCCCATTTTTATTAACACATAAAGTTTCTACTCCATTTTCTAAATGGCAATAAAAAAAACTATAACTATATACGTATAATAAAAGTTATATTGCTTAACTTCCTATTACAAATCTATTGACATTTGACACCATAATAAATTGTTTGATATTATAGTAATAGGACTATAGAAAGAATTAAGTTGTTTTGTCAGCTTTATACACATTTCAAACTCATTTTTTTTTATATTTGAGCCTTACGAAAAGGCAGACAGGCTGTGGAAAGCAATCATCATCACCTATAGACATTTGCAACACCAGAGGACTTGCAATGCATCACAGGCTTTGAAAGAGAGAATTCTTTACACCTTTCTTTAAGAGCCACATGTCATAGCATTCCGAGATTACTTTGGGAGGTAATTTGTTGCACATATGTGGTAAGAAGGAGCATGCAAATCAAACTGTAGAGGATCACCACAAGCCCAGTTGATGCATATTTAAATAATTACTACTCATAAAATAGATCTGTTTGATTGAATATATTGCAACAATATAGAGGTGTATTCTCCAGACCTCAGCAAGTTGTGAGGCGAGATCTATGCCTAGCAGTGGGACATAAAAAGGGTTTGAGGCAATGATAAATTAATTATATTGAGATAACATACTTGACTGTAAGCGATTTTTCTACTAATAGTCATAAGGAATCAACACATTATAGGATTGTAATCATACTTGAGATCAGCAAACTTGTGACAAAGTTGGAATGCCTTATTAAGGTGTGCGCCCACATATTTGTCAAAACACAACATAGTAGGACTTTTATAAGTCGAAATAGGTATTTGCAACACCTCTATAGTTGTTTCATGTGTTCAGAAACAGAATCAAGAACATATTGGGACATAGTTATGTTAAGGCTAGTTAATACTATCTTTTAAAGGAGAGTTTGGGGATAGATAGATATCAGATAGGTAGATAATTCATTTTCCTTTAAGAGCCTGCCATTATCTTTAGCATCTACATTGGAATAGTGTAATTCAGTGTGTTCTTGACTTTCCCAGGTATGCAGAGGCCTATGCCGGATGGTGGGGGCCTAAAAAGGATTGTAGCAGGCTTAATAGTTTTGTCATAATTTCTCCTTTACATGTCTTTAAACCTCTAAGTTTTACCATATGGGGGCAAGAAATGTGTATCAAGTTCTGAAATAGGATCGAAGATCAACCTGTGATTGATCATGAAATGTTAAAATAAGAACTATAAGGACTATGACTAGGACTAGAAATGTCTCATATACCAATGGGTGGTAGCACCCATACCAGAGGAATTATGGAAAGTCTGTTATATTGCAGGTAATGCATTATATACCATTTATACATACTGTAAAAATGTAAGGAGAGATTGATGTTGATATTGGGATTGATCATAAAGGAACATTAGTTTTAGAAGTGGTACTTTGCAGTTGACCCCCAATGAATTCAATATATTGTATTTATGTACATCTGCTTGAATTACCAGTGTGAGTTTGATAAACTAAATAGCACATTCATTTTTTTTATTTACACTTTTAGTTATAGTATTTAAATATCTTTCTACCCAATATTTTTTAGAATATTCGAAGCATAATTATTATTATAATATGTACGTAAATAAGACATAACAATAATAATCATTAAACTTGTAAATATAAAAATAATATGATTAAGATGAAAGTTGCATTAAAAGTAATGCATAAGACATTTAGGTTTATTTATGTGAGTTGATGTCAACCCTACAGCAGTCATATGTGGTCACCAAAAACAGCCGTAATCTCGCATTGTATAGCTCCGTCCCACTCGCTCGCATGGCAGATGACAACTAGCCATCACTTTCGCTCCCTTCACTTCACTAGTAAGAGAAAGTAACAAAAGAGGAATAATTCATCCCAGCCTAGATCAACAACAACTACGGTATCCGTGTCTACTATCACCCAAATAAGAAAATATCACTTTTAAATTCTATCTTATCGCGACCACTGATATGATAAACAACATCAAAATGAAATCATAACCTACAATCGTGTACCTTGTCAACCCTAACACTAATTGTAAATAAGCTGGACCGAACTTGTAACGTACAACAAACTTCTCTCAAACTGACTACAGACAACGTTCAAAGTAAACAAAAAACAGGTAAACTAACCCTTTCTTCATGAGCCACCTCTGATGGCCCCAGTTGCTTTAGGAATGTTCCAATGAAGAAAACACACATCCATTTTACATACACGCATCGGTTATCACAACATATACTACTTATGCACTACTTGTCACAATCAAACTATAATTCCACTTTTTGCTGCGCTAAACGCAGACGTCACTGACAAACAACCGAGCTATTACACGGGATCACATAGTTGACGAAAACACTGTTTATTTTTTTAAGCATTCCGTCGATATATCACAATTCTTATCACTTAACGTTGTTACGTTACTAATCACTGCGTCTAAATCGGTTATTTATAAAAATAAAAACGTACAAAGCAAAAATTATTCGTAGACAGTACTCGCGACGTTGCACACTCGCTTAGAACGTGCGATTTCGTTCCATACACACACACATGCAATTGAAGGTAACAGATAACAATGGCCTACTTTGGATAGGTAATTATTCTTATGGCAACACCGATTAAGAATATATTCTAAATGCATTCATTTTTTAGTTCTTTTACGAGACAATTTCGATGTACATAGAGAAAATAATGTATATTCACGAATAAATAAAGTGATCGATAATAAGGTTAAGCTTCTTATGACATTACTAAATTTCAATTTTTTTTAAGAAAACTATTTATGGCAAATTAGATTTGAATGATATTAACAGTATTTTTTGAATGTGTATGAATGATGTATATAACTTTCGAAATATAAGGATTTAATAAGGAGCATCGAAATTAAGTTATTAATAATGGCCAACATTAATTTCATTGCTTCGATTTTATAATTTTCATTTGACAGGTCAGTGTACATCTATGACGTCACTAGTGACGTAATAAATTTCATTGAAACGTAAGTACATATGTTGGTAAACGCACGTAAACAAGGTTCACGCTTTAGTAGTATACACATACGTAGTGACACAAGTCCAACTAGCCAATGGTCAATATGCAATTTCTTGTTTTACAAGCTTATAATATAAATTAAAATTTTTAATCTGAACTGAACGGTTACAAGATCCTAAAATCATGTAGTAGTAGAAATATAAAAAGCTGTATAATAATACACATGTAAAAGTGTATAATAATACACATGCGACACTTTTTAAATTTTAGTCAATTGCCAATCTTTATATATTATAAAGGAAATAGTTACGTAAATATTATGCTTACTAGACATAATATTTAAATGAAGTCATTAAAAGTTGGAAAAGTAGATCGCATTTGTGCAATCGTAAAAATGTTCGGTTACGAATTTCGTTATACTAAAAACATTATTTCTTCATGTTGACTTTCTGATCGTAAATAGTAATGAGGTAACTATTGTCTATTTTCATGATTAATGTAAGTAGGTAAATAAAAGACAATAAGGTAAATACATAGTTTTATTAGAAAATGAAAACAAAATTCCTTATACTACCTAAATAAGGCACGACGTGTCGAAAATAAATCGCATAGCACGATGACGGATACGTATGTCAAAAAGCGACGCGGACGATGCAACGGAACTCATACATTTGCACAGCAACGGAACTTCTCCCTGTATATTGAATAGATATTGTTTTAAAATTACCGTGCTTAATAAAAAGCATGCACCCTTGAATTTTTAATTTACCGGAAAAAGTGTCAATAATTACATCTGGCAACATCCTTGAGAAAAGTTAGCGACTTTTCTAAACCAAAAATCCAAGGTCGCTTAGAGAACCAGCTCAAAAAATAGGATTAAAATTTAAAATGTTATGATGCGCGAGTGATAAATAACAGAGGCGGATTAAGATTATTATTTAGTGGCTGATATATTTTCTGTTTCAACAATAACGCTGTAATTTGTCGATATGTAATAAGAATTAAGATTAGCGATGTACATAGACAAATATAGCAACATTGAACTATACATAATATACAATAACAATTTAAATGTATACATATAGGTACAGTTTTGCACTTCTTAACATAGTGCCAAATAGGAGATTTATTTCTAAAATTTCCAAGTCAATTAATTTCAGAGTAAGTTATTTTTTTACAAATGGATTAACGTTATTTTGTGCGTACATTTTCGCGTTGACTTTTAGCTATTAAATGTTTATTTAATATAAAACTTTACATCTATAGAAAATTACATAACACATTGTAATCAAAATGCAAACTTGTCTTAACCTGAAATAAATAACTAGCTCCGACAGTAATCGTTTCGTTAAAACTATACACTAAATTTGTAAATAATATAGGAATAATATCTAAATTTGTATGTCTTTGTACCAAATTATTAATTAAGGTGAAAATTTGGAATTTAGAAAACCGTTTAGTATACAGTGAGAGAGCATTATAATAATAGAAAAGATAAATGACGAAGACCCTGAAATTTTATAGCTTTTCAAAAGTTGAAAAGAAAATTTCTTTCCTCGAGTTTTAAATGACACTAACAAAATTTTTAACAAGAAAAATTTTGAATATCAACATTGTACATAATATAAAATATTTATAACATGATTTTAAAACTTTTTCCAAATGTCAACATTGTAAGTATAGTAAGAAAGATTTAAGAAACGAATCCAATTTTTTTAGTTTAGCATGACAGAGAAATATTTGTTAGAAAATATAAAAATTATTGTTATTTAAAACGGGAATTATAATAACTACCAATATAAATTGGTCAATCTCCAAATCATTAGCAGTGTTGCACCTACATTTTTTTGTAATCTCGAAACTTTTGTAGCGGGCAACACTGAGAACATTGTCCGAGTTTTACTAATAAAATACTTAAAAAAAATCTTGACGAAAAGCAGTAAAAAACTTGTAAAAGACACCGAGTTTCGTTCATCAGTCATGTACATTACGCTAGATTTAGTAATATTTATTTATTAATTTAATAATACAATAATTGGGGTGTTCCCCTTGTAGTTGGCACAATGTTGTCAGTAGTGGTCCATGTCCGCTGTCGGGGCCACTGAGTATACTGATGGTGGTCTGGAAACAAAAATAAAACAGATTAACTTCTCAATTTAATTGATTTATCTAGTCTAGTTTTTTACTATGTGGAAGGGAATTATATAAAGTGGCACATTCAGCATTGTAAATGAATATTCATGCAAACCACTCCATAACATTTTGCGATACTCAAATAAAAATATTTTTTAAGCAAAGGCCATGTTATTTACAAACTCTCTGAATATCTTAGTGATTTAGTCCATCTCTATTACACTGTTCTAAGACTTATGAGTGGAGATAAAGGTTAGGATACGTCGGATGTTTTAAAATAGATTCCGAATGTGTAATGATTGCCATATTAATATTTCTTACCAATGTAACGTCGCGTACCTAAGCCTAAGGATTTCATACTTTATCTTCCGACTAGCATTTTATATGTGAGAAGAGTAGCAAACGAGCATGCAACCTACTTGATGTTAATTAGTCGCAGCTCATAGACATCCACGTACGACCACAAACGCGATTGAAATC
>DWON01003179.1:0-18594 GCA_018251015.1 Phocides pigmalion okeechobee
TGTAGAATATCAATCATGGTTTTTCTTTAATTCATTATAATTATACACAAGTAGGTGTTATGTTTTTAACAATAATCAATCAGCTGCGTATCGGAATTGTTTTGATTTTGCGTCGGCTACATAATGGTTTAAAATTACCTTGGATTTTTACACGTTCCAGAATTTTTTTTAGGCTTTATAGCAGTTATACGACATGCTTTATAATTTAAAGTAGCCATTAGATTTCTATTTAAAATAATCATATTATTTGCACATGTATTTATTCAAATGGTGTACAATTTGGTTCTTAATCTATCTTGTTTCATAAGATCATCCATATTGTAATAGACTTCTGCCTAAATGACAAATTAGTTCAACAAAACAATAGTTTACACAGAACTAGTACACCCAACGCTTCTTTTAAATAGGCCATTTATATTTTATAGGTGGTAGAAATATTTTTGTTATATAACGGGTATTCATTAGCTTTCTATAATTGGCGGTATTTCGAATCACTTGCATGACTTGTAGTCACGCCTACGCTGACCGTCTATGAAACTGTCAGTTTAGCCATGAGTACATTTTTTTTAATGCCGATATTTCGAACCAGACGTGGTCACGGCTTCACTGACAGTTTAAACAACTGAGAGTTTAGCTGTGACAAGAAATGTAGGTTCAAAATATCGGCAAATAAGCATTAATCGTGAATACCCGTTATATAGTAAAAGAACAAGTACATTCCCGGAAACTTAATCGTTCCTGTCTACTGATAAAATGAGCAATCACGGGGTGTGAAAGCGAATGTGATCACAGTCGGCACACGTCCTGCTTCCCTCTCAGTCGCCGGACTAACTTATCACGTTCTAAATAAACACAAACACAGCTAACGAAGTGCCGAAGGAAAGTTAAAAGCGTCTGGTAGAAAAGGAGTTTGGTCACTACTAATGATTTCCGTTTCACTGTGCAAAGCATTCGAGTAACTATCGAGAATGGCACGATTTTAAATATATTTTTTTTAATCACATGAATATGGGTAGTTTTATAAAAATAAACACATAATGTAAATGGAACATCGCAGAGAATTTTATATATTTCTTTTCGAATTAAAAATATTTATGGTTTACTTTAACGAACAAAGTGTTGTGTGGAAATATACGTACCTTAAAGTTCTCTATAAAATTTCCGAAGTTATGCAACATTTACTAATCCGCGCTTAGCCATAGCTCTTGTGCTTAGCATTAGAAAAATAATTCATTGATTTACATTTTTATATTAGCAAACTAGCAAATAAGCATGCAAGACATATGTTGTTAAATTTGTACAGCGCATGGACACCCACGTCTAATCTTAATCAACTAACTTAGACAACTCCTGAAGACTAAGATTATCGCGTAGCTTGTAAAAGTAGCTGGCAACCGCACCTCAACACCCGAAATACAAATACTACTTTACGACACATTTTGACAGCGATAATACCCTGTCAAATCATAGTTCTACCACGTGTCACGATGCATTATGAGGGTGACAGTACTGCCGATGTTCTTTTTATGTGAGAAGAGTAGCAAACGAGCATGAAAACCACCTGATTTTAAGTAGTCACAGCCTTTAGATATCTACGTATAACTACAAATACAACCGAAATCCTGTCTGAGCTCGTCGCCTCGCTTTAAAGTGTAGCTGGCAAACGCACCTCTCCAACAGAAACACAAGTAATACTTTATGGCGGATTATGAGGGCGGCGGTGGTATCTCCTCGGTTTAATATAATTGTCTCAACTTTAAGACAATGTACACAATTATGTACAAATTCTTTAAAAATAAATAAGTAACATTATCGAGATATGACTGAACATGGCTTTTGTTTAGCATAAATTATTCTTATCCCTTAGTAGGGGTTATGAATTTATTAATGTTAACGAAGCTCTCGTCGCTCCATTAAATCATATCTGACCGAGCGGCTAAAAATGTGTTCGATGCGACAAATGCGTATTTTTAGTCGCTGTAGCTTTAAGGGCTTTTTACTCTTATAGCCTTGTAATGCTGTTATTGGAGAGAAATGTCATCATGATCTTCGTCACCGACTCATTACTGTCTTGATGTTTGGCATGGATCATAGCTCGGTTAAATGAATGGAAGTTCCACTTTAGGAGGTAAAATTATGTAGATTTGAAGGAGTTTCTCAGTTTAAATATATAGGGTGGAAATAGAGCTGCAAAATTTATTAGAACCTATTGCAATATTAACTTGTGTAAACTTGCAGGTAAGAGGTTTTAATTAATAAAGAGATCATTAATGGTAGAGTGGTAGAGTATCGCGTACGTATTTTTGTCGCCCTTATCTGTCGTAAAGCGTTTCTAGTGTTTTAATTTGATGGTGTGATTCCCAACTTCACAAACTAATAAGGTGATCTTATGAATCAGGAGTTATCATGTTAGTCTGTTAGTCCTCAGGAGAGGCAATGAATCTAGATTCTTTGTTTCTCCTAATGACTATGATCATCTTATTAGTTTGTGAAGAATCTAAGTACCTCCAGCCCTTTTTGAGGTAATGTTTGGATATAAACGAGCTGCAACGACTACCTAACTGATCAGTAGGTTCGTAAGTCGGTATTTTTCTCACAAAAATGTATAAAATTTCTGAAATTACAAAAATCTAAATATTTTTATTCGAAGTAGATTCTTTACAGAACTTTTTGAACGTCAATAAACCACCACCGATTCGTAAGTTGTTTCGTTTTGGAGAAACCCACATCTTTTCCATCTTAAATTGCAATTGTGACTCTCTATTTCATTACATTTTATATATTCTTCCAGCGTTCTTTATCCCATAAAGCATTTTAAAATGATAGGAACATACGCTTAACGAAACGCATTCGTTCGGGCGCCCGAATCATTAGTGTTACTTGTCATGTTTATTAATGACACTTTTACTTTTTGCTGCGGAATCTACACTTGGCACCATTATGAGAGTTAGGCGAGGAACGATTTTCAGTTAATTAATAATAGTTTTTTTTTCACTTAATTTATTCCGTAACGTTATGTTAAGGCTTCATTTTACAAAATTTTATACATACTTTAAGTAATAATAATGAAATATCTTCACTTTAATAGGATTTCTTGAAATCCTTACTTAATAATTACTAGCTTTTCCCGCGGCTTTGCTTTTGCAGTCCGTCGATATGGATTTTTAGGAATAGAATATAAAAATACTTTCTTAATGATTATTTTTGGTATATGTATAAAGATGGCGCTACATTTCTGAATTGCTGCAGATATATCTATTTGGAATTGTTTTATGGTGATTGATGTCTGTCAGTCACTTTCTTCTTTTATATATTTAATTGCTCCACAGTTATTTTAAAATCTATGGTTTAGGATTTTTAGGATTGCATGCTCAAAAGACGGGTCTTTATCTCAGAAACGGTTTGTCCGATTTAAATGCAGTTTTCAGGATTATATTGTGATGAGGTTCACTTGATATTTAGTGCATTTTCATTTAAATCGGTTTACCAATAAAGGAGTTGTGTCAATTTATGTAACGCGTAAACGAAGTCGCAGGCAAAAGTCGTATGTAATAATATAATGTATTCGTCGCTTCTCGTAGTAAGTTGATGGTGAAGCAAGTCATTAGGGGGAACGATATTTTTACACAAGTTTAATTAAATTTTTTGAGAAAAAGCTGATTAGTTGCTGACGAAATTTTTATGTTACGTCTCGTAGAGATACGCGTAAATTTAAGATACATTTTTTATTAGTCGTAAATCCTTCTTACCAACTCTGATAATTAGTTCGTCTAATTAAAATCTCTAATAGGTACATACTTTTTGGCTTCATTAAATCTTTTTTATAGAACGAGATAGGAACCGCTCCTATCCCGTTCCAGTACGATTCAATCCATCTATCAGTCTTTACGCGTTTAATTCTGAACATAGGCCTCACCTAGATGGCGCCACTCAGACCAGTTCTGTGCCCTTTGCATCTAGCCGTCACCTTATTCGGTTGTCGGTCCACCTGGTTGAAGACATCCGGTGCTCCTTTTGCGTAGACGTGATCAAATTTACGAAATTGAAAACAATGAGTGTTTTCCTCACCTTATACATACATTTATTTTTAAAACAACAACAGTTTCAAGTCAATGCTCTAACCATGATCCATTTTACGTGTTCAAAGCTTCTTATATTTTTAATACAACGTATACACTTGTGTATTGTAGGATACATTTCAACGAATTTGGAAATGAATTGCCTCTACTTATGACAAATATGTACGTATTGTTCAAGTAGAAACAGTGTCAAGTCATTGCTCCAGCCATTAACCATGTTATTCAAAGCGATGATGTATGCATTCAATCGAGCACGGCTTGTATTTCATTATTAAGGGGACCAATAAAACTTCGCACGCTGATTGTGACCAAGAATCCTCGGGTCAAATCATTTGACTTCCATTTCTATCTCATTCCTCACTTGCTTCCAATCTTTTATTTCATTCCAATGATCGTTAAGACACGAACACACTGAAGTTTTATTTTGTGCTTTTAAGGACCAGATATCGATGCAACTTCTAGTTCTACTTATATCAGCATTGTCATAGAAATTAAAGAAAATATGTATACAGTTCATCTTATTCCAAATGATTATTACTTTTCAAGCACATCTATAATCAACCCCAAATAGCAATTATAGCAGTATTTTCAATTTATTTTTGAAATTAAAAGGACGCATACTTGTTACATCACTGCACGCGTTATGGTCAGCAAGATTCTGAGACGGTATAGTTGTATATGCCCGTAGTTATTTGGATATGTTATTTTAGCTAAACAAGTCGATTCAATGCCGTATATATGTTATATTACAACTAGGGGTTGTTTAGTTTTTTAGTCGTCCAAATTCGATTGTAATGACTTTTACCCCGAATTTTCTTATCATTGCAACATTCTCTTAACATGCAGAGACATGTCACAAAGACTTAATCGTAAAAAACCTTTTTTTTAATCTTAATAGTTTTCACAGCTCAATGTGACGATTATAAAACGCTAAGATGAGACAAACCTAATTGTGAAATTACAGATTGACCGCTTATGCAAGGTTTATTCATAGACATGCAGTAAGTCCATTTATAACTATTTCAAACGATGCTGTAGATGGATGCTAACTTGCTATATCAATAGTAATTACTTCAATCACGACTAACAAACACTGACCCACATTATGAACAAATGTTGGACTACCATTTTTCATTTTTGTTTTCAACACCACGATCATTAGACTGACGAATAGTTATTATGTTATTAGGAATTTATTACTTTTGCTTGATGTAATATTGCGAATTAAAGTCTATTAGGGTGGAGATACTTTACAAAATTGCTTCATATGTAATACATGTACGTAAATATGTCACAATTTACCAATAAGTAACCCATAGGTATAATGAAATTTTGGAGTTAATTAAAGATGTCCATGGGCGATAGTGACTACTTATAATCAAGTGATATGCAAGTTGGTATGCTACTTCCGTATTCTAAAAAAGTTAGAAAGATAGTTTTTCTAACACTTGAAGGACAAATTCGGAACACCTTATTTGTTGTTTAAGAAATAATTGGGTAAAACAAGTTTTTATTGCTTTTTCTATTAGCTATTTCGTAAAAATGATTACACACACACGTTAAACGTGATATGTTTGTGGAGTTACTTCCGTGTTATAGAAAAGTTTAAAATATAGTTTTTCTAATGCTTGAAGGAAAAATTCGAAACAACTTATTTGATGTTTAAAAAATGATGGGTAAAACGTGTTTCAATGCTATTTCTGCTAGCTGTTCCGTCAAAGGTGCCGTCAAAGATTCCACGCACACGTTAAACTTGATATGGTTATGTTGTTAACTCTCAAGTTAAATAACGATTAATTTATATTGATCAGGTAGTCGTTGAATTGGATCCCGAAATTATTGAAATAAATGAACTTAAATAAATAAATAACAATAAATGTGTATTATATAATTGTACGAAACATACATATAACACACGAATTCCGCTCGTAATAGCTTGAAAATCTTTCTAAATTGTAAATCATGTGATGATGTTGATGATAAAATAGGATAAGATAAATATTGGAGTTAACATCACATTATAAATCATACTAATATTAAAAGAACTCTATACAGTAAACCTGATATAATTCAACCTCTTTTCATATATCAAATGCTATGTTAACAATTCCCATTGTTGGCCAACCTTGGCCCGATTCAGAATTAGATATAACAACATATTGCGTACTGGCGTCGGATTTTCTCAATTTTATTTATTTACATTAGAATTAGGCGAGGATGTTGTGTAAACATTATGGTAAGCACGAAGTTTCCGATATCGTTTCGTTCTTTACTTTTAATAGTTACGGTATCATCTATATTTATAAATTGAAAACTGGTTTTAAAATACTCATTAGCTTGCATGTGTTTGTAATACTGTGTTTACTTAGAGCCTTAATCTCATCTTTATTTCAAACTATATCCATCTTTGTCTTCACTTTTGCAACTTTGATATAATAAATGAGATGAATTAACGTTTATCCACTATATAATAACTGCATACATATGTTTCATGAGTATTAATAATATAATCGCGACTTTTTTACATTTACAACAAATAGATTTAGAAATTTCGATTTTCGCGCAGTTTAAGAGATTTCGATTTAACTCTAACTGTATCTCATCGATATGTTTCAGCGATACGATTCTACGTTCGATACTCGTCCACGCTTGTTCCTCTGCTCCATACACGACGTTTAGCACCATTTCAATCATGTTCGTTTAAAGCTCGCTCAATGTTTGTCACGCACTTGGCTTTGATGGCTCATCATATTTCATAATAGTAGTAAGTAGTTGCAATAAGAATGTTTTGACTACCGAAACACATGATTTATTCGGCCTTGGCACGATTCGAAAATCGCTCGCAACTCCAAACTACAATGGAGTCGTTTATATTCACTTTGATGCTTCTGAAATCGTTGCGTTAATATATGATGTCATATATTAAATTGCATTGTTGTATTTCTACATAACAATGTGTATCATGAATAGTGTCAATTTAATAAGGTTACGAACTCGTTATTAGATTTTTTTGTTCAAAACTTCTGCTTTTTTATACTTTTTTAACTAGCCTATGGTCCTTCCAAACGTATAATAAAAATGAAAAACATTCGTATCTGTACATTGCATATGTTTGCAAACCATATGGTTTGGAGAACTGAGTATAAATAATAAAAGTAAGTTCTTAATATTAGTCCATCCAACAGCCTTTCAAGGCCCACTTGTCCACTTTTTTTGGATGCTTAGATAGATGGATGCGGTCTTCTGTGCCTTCTGAATCCAATAGTTCCCGGCTGCTTTTTAGAGTTATCGGATCACTTGAGCCACATTGAGCCACTTGAGGCATGAACGAATTATAACCATAAGGAATTGAATTGAAATAGAGAAAACTGAGACTTGAGAAGCTTTCTTTCTCAATATTTTTGGTCCTTCTAGCAATGTAGTGACCGATCTCATATCGCTCGAAAAACCCAAGCTTAGTACCACGCATTAATTATTATTAGAACGCTGTAAATATTTCACATAATGGCAACTATTTACATCGAAAATATTTATCATAGTTTCTGCTTTCATGATTTTATCATAAAACCATTAAATATTTACGCCTCACTGATAGAGTGATACACAGACAGGTGCTATTTCAAACACCACCCTAATTAATTATGGATCACATTATAGAACAAACAATGGTTTGAATATATTTACATTACAATAGTGTTTGTTTTTGCGCAAACATAAACTCTGTATATAATTTTACATTGCACCGCGTTACTGTTATTCTTGCTTTGAATATTATTAAAACGGCTGTGAATATTGTAGTTTACAATTTTTAAATAGCCTCTATTATTTTAGCACAAGGTTGTATAAAAACGTGGAAATAATTTTATGTACAGACTTACAATAATACCTATATTAGTGTAGGAATTTTGTATACCTAAAAGATACTTTTTGAAAAACTTATTCTAGTAGTCATTATTGTTGATACAGACACTGATTTCACAATCATTGAAATGTTTGCTTGTCTTTAACAGCATCACGTAAGCACTACATGGATTTCAGAAAAGTAAAATGAAAAAAAAACAACAAAGAAATAACTGAATCGCCGCACTTAAAAAGTACATGCAACACAGAAATTCAGAAATTCAAGACATAAAACTTTTATGCTTGCTACTTCCGTCATATATAAAAATATACAGTGCAAAGTAATCACTCACAGATTAACAAATTATTCCTCCGCTCGTGCGTCATCCAAAATATTTTATCAAACGCTTATAACACAACAATTGCTAATTCGAAAATGGTTTTCTAAGAACATTTATCTTATTTACCGTCTTTAATTTAAGAACAGTAATCAGGCGAAACTGTGACGTTCTTCATCGATTTCATAGAACTAGTCTATCGTAAAGTTAATCACACGAACTATAAATGTAATGGTCTCATTTGGAAGTAATAAAATCAACCATAAAGTCTTCATGCGGTATCTCACGCACGGTTAGATTCAATGGAGCCTAAATCGGCTGCAATTGACTTGATGATTACGACTGGGCCATGGAAAATCGGTCGAATTGGTACTTACTAGTACCTTCGGAATTGAAGCTGCCAATTTTACCTGTGCCTATTTATTATATCTTTGTTTCTTATGTTTAAGTTTCTTTTCGTCATCGACCAATTTTGCTTCATCAATTTGAGTTGGACTAAGATTATTATGCTCCAGGTTTCCTCCAGTTGTGGGGAGACATGTTCTCAGCCACGCAACATAACATGGCTTGCTACCCCACTTTCACTCCCATATTTGAACTCCGGCCCCCGTATGTTGTCGAAAGCTTACCACTCAGCTATCACTATTTCGAAGCCAATCTTATGTTCACTCTTATGTATGCCTTGGAATTCCTAATAAAGTTCTCAAAGGGGTATGGGTAATGGTTGATCATGTCTTAAGCCTTCTTATCCTATGAGGGAACCAGTGTCCAGCAGTGGGAGTAATGGATTGATCATAATGAATTATAGACGCTTTGTTTAATAGCGAAAATTTATGTATAGAAAAATATACTCTACTATCTAATTTTAAGCTTGATAATAATATGGTTACATCAACCACCACCCAAGATCTTACCACATTGAAAATAATTAACCAATCATTAAGAAAACGGAAATATGATAAATTATCTAGCTGGCAGTTAACAGTAACAAGGCTGTTCAAAGCTCGTTTAAATCATCAAAGCGGCGTGTGGCGACCTCTGCCTGCAAACCGCAGAATCACTCGCTCGAGCGCCTTGTAATGAGATCGTGCGGCATTGATTCTGTTTAGGGTTCCGTAACCAAATGGTGTTTTGACCATAGGTTTTTTGGCTTCAATATTAGGTGTACATGCGTTGCAATATTATTATTATTTCAAAAATAAAACTTTTCTTTATCATGTAAACAAATTTAAAAGACGAACAAATGGTTTAAATTAAATATTATAAATACATCTTACAAGAATTAAACTGACTGCAAAATAATTTGGAAAAAGTAGGTATATTTTAAAAAACTAAAATTGTTATCTGCTTACAATAAAAATAAAAGTTTTTTTTTTGGATCGGAAGAATAGCAAATGGGCATGCAGTACATCAAACGTTAAATGGTCTCCGCAACTCATAGCCAACCGCAATGAGGGTTATAGTCATGTCTGATATTCTTATATGCGTTGCTTCTTTAGAGAACTATATAGGATGGTAGCCTCGCTTGTTGTAGCCGGCAACCACATCTCTCCTATCAAAACACAAAAAATGCTTAATAATTTATTGAAATAATAATTAACAGAGACCTAACAACACTGTTTAAGTATAAGCTTTATTTTTTATGTTATCTGTGTCCTGTGCCACGACTTCGTCGGTGACGAATGAATTAAATTGACATAATTTCTTGATTTTTTAACCGTTTTCATTGAAAAAAAAAGCAATAAAAGTGAAGCCCATCGCAATATAATCCTTAAAACTATATTCAAATCAGATAAGCCGTTTCTGAGATTAGTGTGCACAAATATTCATATATACAGACATACAGACAGACAGATCTACAGACAAACAGACAAAACGAAAATACATTGTTTTGGATTCTATTTTGTATATAAAGGCACTCTGTTATATTTTTTTATATACATGCCACGTACAGGCAGCGATCAATTAGAGTTTTATTATATGTATAGAAATATAGATTTAATGCTGTAAAAGTATTTAAACATTCAATAACGCAAAACGCAGAAATAAGTTACACTACTGTTTCACTTATTGTTGGCTTCATAGACTATTCTTTTTAGTTCAACTGAGCTCGTTTTAACCGACAAAACCACGGCGCGTGCACCGACCTCTGGCGGACGACCGCAGAATTACGCGCTTGAACGAACTGTAATGAGACCGACTGTAGGTCGTCTTATGTCCACTGGTATATTTTTTATGAGAATAGTAGCAAATGAGCATGCAAACTAGCTGATGTTAAGTAGTCGCAGCTTATAGACATCCACGTACAACCACAAACACGAGTGGAATCCTATCTGAGTTCCAACGTAGATACGTTGCTACTCCTGATGACTAAGGTGGTCCCCTTGTTTCAAAGTGTAGCTGGCAACCGCACCTCTCCAACCGAAACACAAGCAATGCTTTACAAGGGTGGCGGTGGTACCTACCCGTTCGAGCTATAATTCTCCCACCTTTAGTTCAGTTCATTTGTTTCTTTCATATTATTGTATTTCTATATTTTATACGCTACACTATAATCGTCATCAAGTTTACTCTCCTTTACAGGTGTACTGTCCTTGTCGCACAAACAAAGCTAGGTTATTTTGTACTGTTTCCTAATTTGTGGGTCTAATGAGTTCAGAAGTGGCAGCGGATTTGAAAAGACTTCATATGAGACATCGAGCTGTATAAAGACTTGACAAAAGATGCCTACAGTTTCGTCAGTAAATAATTTTGGAAGATTTTAGCTTTATTGACACGTCTATATGAAACATAATAATAGTATATATATAAGCACATCTGTAACAAAAGCATATACAGCACTACTACTGCTCATTATTAAACCTATATAAAGTAGTTATGAAATACGTCAAAATATGATGACTAACCACAATTAAATGTATGTAACTATGTTATACTTATACTATCTTAGAGACATGTACATTACAAGCGAAACAACTACATTTTTGTACGAAGCGGCCATCTTAATCCTTAAGAGTAACAAAACGTCCGCTTACAACCTTACATAGTACGATCCTCTTCAACTATTTGAAGTTCGATGGAGGAGTTCACTAACTGCAGTAACTGCAATTTCTGCAGTAACATTAAAGTGATCTGCATGCTTTTTTGGTACTCTTCCAACATTTAAACAAAACACAATCGCTATTCAGCCTGGAAATGCGACCAGAGTTCTTAGCACTGTGCCGCATGGACACAGTGTCCCTTTACATTGTTTAAGTTACACTTTTAACATAATTGATTTTTAGGCATATCACAGTTTATAACTAATATCTTATTGTGTTCGTGTCTTTGAGAAGTAGGTATATAGATTTGCTAATGAAAAGTGAAATTTAATATCATAATTTATAAATCATCAACTTAAACAAAACAAAACAAGAAGGGCTAGTGAATTATTTATAAATATTCTCGGGCGGAAATGACGAAAATAGAATTTTGAATTTGTGATCCGAGAAGCAGGTGAACTTTGACAGATTAGTGATGTTAAACAGGAATGAGACAAGCGTATAATTTTCGACCAAAATATGAATTTATATAATATTAATGTTTTCTTTTTGATGTAAAATGATACATTAAACAGAATACAAATGAATATAAAATCTAAGTGTTGCTCAGTTTTTTAATATAAAAAATGTGGTAGAACATTACTATGACCGGGGAGGTACCACAAGCGTCCTCATGATCTGTCGTAAAGCAAATATTGTATTACAATTGAAGAGGTATTTTGCACTCGCGGTCTTGTTAGTAATCGGTTACAACAGAAATTGGTGCTAAGGTATGTATAATAACAAACGTAATACTAATGACTGTAAACAATTTGAATATACTCGTAGCTACATAAGGAAGAAACCTTAATATCACGAGAATAAAATTAATTTCAACAAAAGTCAACTAGTAAGTGTTTATAAGATCTGATTGTCACATTATACAAGAAGGCTTTCCTTGTAAACATAGCATAGTTGCATAGCACGTCAGAACTATCACAGCATGCCGATAACGCGACTATTAAATCTAAAGAAATTGTCACTTACAAAAGTAAAAATATTTCAGAAAATGTTTAAGCAAATATAAAGTGTGAGGGCGGTCTAGTGGAACTGAATCTAGGATTTAATATAAGTAATCACTTCAAAAAAATTAAAAACATTTTGAAACCTTTGGCCCATGGATTCCGCGTACCAAATTAAATTTTCAAACAAATAGTACTACGTTTGATCGATGCCGCCGGTGACAAGAGCGCTGGTTCAAATCTCGCGCAGAGAATTGCGATTGCTATTCAATGCGGGAATGCAGGTAGGTTTCTTGAACCATGCCACATGGGCATATATTCCCTTTCAATTGTTTATGTCAGGTAAATGTCATGTAAATCTAGAAAATGTTTAAGTAAATATAAGATGTGAGGGCGGTCTAGTGGAACTGACTCTACGAGTTAATATAAGTAATAACGTACTGTTCTCGTCCGTCAAATTAGTATTTGACTAGCAACTTAACTGCCAATCTGTGATGACTCCGTGGTCATATTATCCAATAGAGGCAGAGAAATGTTCGAGATCAAATGTAAACCGCAAATGAGCAGATCCAAGGGTAAGCTTTCTTTGCAAATGATTACGGCAAATTGGAAGTAACGGATACTTTGAATGTTTTACGAAACCGTTTATCTTTTAAATTGCAATATCCGTTAGCAACATTTTCTGTTTCTAGTAGTTATGCTATAAACGTATGCTATTTGCTAGAGATGTAAAAATTTACGTTTTGATGATGATATGCTTGACACAAAGTTTGATATCAGAGGGTTCGATTCCCGGGTTAGTAGATATCTGAACGGTGAATTTAGGTTTTTGATCGGGGTACACTATTCTAAATTAGTCATTCACGGCTCAGCAAACAACGATACAAACCGCTAAAGTTTCACTTTTATATAATAGTAAGAGTAAGAATTATATATACATATACACTCATTCATCCTTGGGAGTTCGAGGTTAGACTTTTACGCCATAATAAAAAATGTAATTAGACAGTCAACTAGCTTTTGCCCATGGGTTTGCTCACGCAGGGATCAATATTACAATAAATTACCATACTTGTATTTTTGGCTATGCTTTATCATAATTGTATTTCTGAGCCAAACAAGGAAAAAAATACGAAATTTGATCTTCTATTTTACCTTTTTCACGATTATATAGCTCTATGTTACCTAAGAGTGAAATTTTCTAAATATCTTTTGATTGCTTACCTTATAAAGAACCTTTCTGCAAAATTAAGGATTCTAAGTTAGGTTTCGGTGCGGTTTCGGTGGTGCGTCAATCTCTGAGTATGCGAGTCACTTTACTCTTTTATATATACGGATTTTCCATCGACACATGCTCGATGTAGTTAATTCGAGTCATGTTCAATCTATCGAGTATGAAACCCGATAGTTTGTACTCAAATGGCTGGCTTATGGGATGTGACAGCGTAAACGGTAGCAATTCAAGATCGGATGACGGTGGCGCCCCCCGTCGCGTTCGAAATTTAAATAGTTCCAAACTCAAATGTTCGTTTTCGAAGAACTTCCAAATAAAGAAACGAAAATAAAGACGAAGTGTGAACTTTTTCGCCTCGTGTTTATGGTGATCGTAAACGGTTAGGTCGAGTTTCAGTTAAGTTTTAGGCTCGGTTTAACCACTGACAGTAAATAATGACTTTTAGTGGACTTACTTTTTTGGATTTCTTGCTTTAGTTTTAAGTATTTAGGCCATATACAATTACTCTCCATTTACTAGAGTTTTATGCGAGAGTAAATTATAATTAGTGTTTGATTATTATACGACATCAGAATTGGTGACTACGAAAACAAGTTGACATAATTAAATGAATATATGTAGTTACAAACAATAAATATAACATTCATCATGTAATATTTTTCATAAATAGTTTGTCACTAAAAGGCAAATTTCATATAAACTCAGCTATTTGCAGATGAGTTTTTGAATTTATCTAAAATATCCAAATTTTTTATACAACAAAATTTTATCATTTAAGAATTACAAATACGCTTAAAAATATTTTTACCTTAATTTTTAGTGAAATTAGAAGCTATGGTAACAAAAACATAATAACTAATAAATTAAAAATAAAAAACTCAGCGATCTACCGCATTTTTCAAGTTTTGAACATTTTGATCAGTCAGTATTGAGACTAAAATATTCACGCCTGACTTCTAACACGCCAATAAGTCGGGCTGGTGTTAGCTCGGTTTACGGTCGAGTCTCCGAGAGTGGGTGTTAAATACTGCCCTGTTTATCGTTGCACGTACACTAAATCTCTTGAGACTGGAACATTGTCGCTACATAAGGTCTACATGAAAAAACGTGGTGGTCTCCAGCTAGATTCAAATTGGAATTGAATTACTTTCTAACTGTCATAGTGACAATCAAAAATCAGTCCATTGGCTTTGAATGCCTTTTTGCTGAGGTTGAAAGGGAGAAAGAAGTCGGCAGAAAATCTTATTGAAGCGTAGAGATGATCATTAAGAACTAGACATCATTTCATACACTTAGTGAAATGAGCTAATAATGTTTATATGTTAGAAGAGAGACAAATTAGCTTACGGTTTAACTGGCGTTAAGTGGTTGCAATAAGTTGACAAGTCAGGCTTGTGTTAGCTCGATTTACGTTCAAGTCTATGTGCGTGAGTGTTAAATACTGAACAGCTTACCTTAGTACATACACTAAGTCTTTTGAGACGGAACATTGTGGCTACATAAGGTTTACATGAAAAACGATGTTGTGGTCCACAGGTAGACTCAAAATACATGTTCCTAAGTGCAGATAATTATTAACAATTGCATATGACAGAATTGAACGCAGTTAAAGAAGCTAAGATTAGAAGTCACTTAAAATTAGAATGAGTTATTATTAAAAGTTTCTATTATGTCACACGGATTTAATCAGTAAAAGTTAAAAAACCGATAGTCAATAGTTAATGTGAAATGTTTCTTTTATTATGTTACCAGAGAAGCATGATCAATCAGCCCACTTGAAGTATCAAAGACCAAAACATACAAACTCAAACTTTATTGAAGTCCTAATCCTGAGATCGCACGTAGATACGTTGCCATTCCTAAAAACTAAAATGGTCGTCTAGGTTGGAGGGAAAGCTTGCAACTATACTTCTTCAACTGAAATATAAGAATTACTTTATAATTAACACATCAAAACATAAAAATTTCTCAAAGTCAAAGTCAAAGTCAAACATATTTATTGTGGACACAGGTAAAGATCTTCTGATATTCTTCTGATCTTCTGATAAAGAAAAAGTAAATAATTGAGACAATCCACATGGTTAACTGATAAAAAATAGGCAGAGCCTGTAATTTGTCTAGACAAATGAAAAATAAAGGTATATATCAAAATACATAAATATTTAAAAAAACAATTTTCCATTCAGACATAACACAAATAGTGTTCCTGATACAAATATTCGCGAAATTCGGAATCGAACCTCTTAAGCATTCAACCGTATTCACACACTTGATTTTTCAATACTCATATGTTTTAAAGTAAAATAATCGCTGAATTGCAACATTTTATTAGGTAACGAGTACTCATGATATACAGGTTTTAATTGCCAATAATTCGAACCAGTGGCATGGCTGGTGGTCACTGCTAAAATCATTTTTGAATGTTCATAAACGAGTCATCACCACAGATAAATGCTCCAAGAATGGAGGTCCGTAACCGCAGGCTCTATTTGCTCCGGCTTCCTCGACTTAATGACGTCATAAAAAAATAAAATCCACCGCTTAGATCCCTCTCAGACAGAAAAACTGAGCATTTTTCTCCTAGCTACGAGCAGTGACGTGGAAAATTACAATTGTCTCCTCATTTCACAAAAAGGCTTCCCGCTACGAAATTGTTGCACGTTATCATAAGTAACAGGAAACTGGACCCCTTTCACCTTCCTGTTATTCGCCTTTTTGTTTATAATACACTTTGTATTATTTTATAATAAATATCCCAATACTAAGCGCGGGACTTTTGCCATAACAGTAGCAATATAATATTACATCGATTTTAATAATTTTTAGTTAAAAAAGGCGACATATCTATGTATTTGTTATACATACTTATCTGTTTTTCCATCTTTTCATATATTTTTCGTAGTATATCTTTTTTGCATTTTTGCATACAAACGTATTCCTTTTTAAACGTGTGTACTAGTAAATATAATGTTATTTAAACTTTAATAAAAAGACGCAAAAAATATTTTATTCTATAGAGCGGATGTACATTTAGGGTCACAATTAATAAGTTTTGGTTTAAGAGTTTGAAACCGAATAATGTTAAACTGATTCGAATTAAATCGTGTTTTGTTTTATTTTGCCAAAGTGGAAGATGTAATGAAAGCATAATATTTATAACTTGCAATTCCAGTGAAAGAGATTATTTTGAACGGAACATACAAGTTTGAATTTTCTATATTCATTGGTTGTAATGAATTTTTGTATGGCTAACATTCCTCGTTTGTTTACAGAAAACCCTCACTATAATATCAAAGAGTATTACGTAATACACTTTTCCTTTCTATAAATATTCAACACGAGCCGTATATTTGGAATTCATGCGTGAAAATTTAAAAGCGCAGCCAGTTTGGGCGCTTTGCAGTTGGACAGTGATCAATATTTATGGCGCATCGAATAGAATAAGAAAAGGCAGAAATCTGATTACGTAACAACAAGAAATAATACCGTAATATATTAAATTAAAATGGATATAAGACGATTTTTATTGCCATCTCTCATTGACTCAGAATAGGAATCTTATATATTTTTAATAAGAGGCCATTTCCTGATAGCCGTATTTATTATTCTTTAGTTAAATATTTAAGGGGAGAGGTCTTATAAATATTCTTTTCAGTACGTTTTTTATATGAGAAGAGTAGCAAACGAGCATGCATAGCACCTGATGTTAAGAAGCCGAAGCCCATAGACATCCACGTACAACAAACACGATCGACCTCCTGTCTGAGCTCGAACGTAGATGCGTTGCTACTCCTGAGGACTAAGATGTTCGCCTCGCTTCAAAGTGTAGCCGACCTCTCCAACCGAAACACAAGTAATGCTTTACGGCGGATTATGAGGGCGGCGGTGATACCTCCCCAGTCGAACTATAGTCCTCCCACCTTTAAATGTATATGTTGACAATTTGTATTACCGATGGTAAATAATCAAGCTATAGTATTTAAAAGTAACTATCAATACTTTGATTAATTTTAAGGGCATAGTAGTATTTAAAATTGATCTCTAGCTTATCTATAGTCAACGCTAATTCCAATGAACTATCAAAACTCCATACCTATTCTTGTTTATTATTGTATTGTATTTGACATAGTTCTTCTAATAAAACTTGATATTGATATCGAGAACAGCTACGCGAGTAGTGTGGTAAGTAATTAATTTATAATATTTAAAAGTCAATATCGATATTATGACTAATTTTAAGGCTACGATAGTATTGACAATCTATCGATAGTTAAGTCTATTTATGATGAACTATCAAAACTCTATACCAATTCTAGTTTATTATTACATCGGACATCTGACAAAGTTCTTCTAATAGAACTGATATTTGTGCTTGAATAAAGGGGTCCTGGATATTCCATTCCGGATGTTGCATTTGTCATAATCTGAAGCACGTGTGCGTTGTTTGTGCAGGACCGGTTACATAAATAAAGTTCAAAGTAACTTTGATGATTTTTGTACGGTATGATACGATAGCGTGATACGGAAATAGTATTTATTTCTTTGTATGCATTTTGAAGTAATGGTTAAAAAATATATATTTAATATATAATTTTAGATTCATATTTATTGGGAAATTACTATATGTAATAAATACCTCGTTTTACTTAAAGAAAATGCAATAATGAAGTAAACAAATGACTTTAAATAAGTTGTAGCTCCTATTTTACTATCTTTAGGGACGTTATTTTCTATGATTTTTTTTTATTGAATCTATACATCCATAAATATGTAACCAATTCGATTAAATTCTTAGTTGAATTTAACTCTAATACAAAATTCTATCTTAGTGGTGGTATATTCTCATCCAATAATAATGGGACAAAATGTGATGTCAACCGTTAGATAAAGTTGTGTGGTAACAAATATGGAAAAAACCTTTATTATTACTGTAAACTTCCTTTTTTGTAGAAGTATATTGAAAAGATAATAAAAAACTGACAAGTCTTTTTTTTATTGCGAAAGAGTAAGAAACGGGCATGCAGCCCACCTGGTGTTAAGTGGTCACTGCAGCCCATGGAC